>LPNX010339324.1:111121-313410 GCA_001517045.1 Pseudotsuga menziesii
ATCTTCACCTGAATGAGTAATTTGATAGACTGATAAAAAATTGCAGGAAATTTTTGGAACACATAGTACATCAATGAAATGACCATTCTCTACTGGAACTGTTCCAGATCCTACAACACTTAGAGATTTATCATCACCAACAAATATTTGTTTGGTGTTACATTCATGCATAGTAGAAAAGATGGCTTTATCCTTATCCATATGATAAGATGCTCCAGAATCAATGAGCCATCCATTTGAAGTAGAAGAAGAAGATGCAGTATAAGAGTAACCAGAAGCACAAAGTGCATGTCCATGAGAGGTAGATTCTGAAGACGAATCTAGGCTGATGTGGTGCTTCTTCATTGCTGCTTCTAAGGCTGCCATCTTCTTAAAACATTTAGATTCATCATGATTATCTTTCCCACAAAAATTGCAATGACGCTCAGTCTTCTTTCCTTTTTGCTTGGATCCTTTGTCATTTTTTGAAGAAAGAGCTGACTGAGAGGGTTTGGGACCCTTATTGTTTTGGTTATTATTGCGAAAATTTTGTTTCTTGGGAGGCTTGGACTTTTCTTTCTGTTGGGATAATAAGGCTTTCCCAGATGTATCTGCATTATTAATTATTCCAAGATGAATGAGCTTATCTTGCTCTCTAATTAAGGAATAAAAAAATGATTCAAGACTAGGCTCTACATAGCTTGCTGCAGTCAAGGATTCTTTCATAGAGTAGAATGTAGATACAAACACAGAATATGCAGGTCCAAGTTTGGAAAGAATATGATAAATACATTGTTTGTCTTCTTTCTTAATCTTGCATTCTGCACATAATAGTCTAAGAGTTTTATACTTAGATAAATAGTCTTGAATGCAAGAAAAATCATTGGGATTCAAGGAAAGCAACTCATTCTCAAGTTGATGACCTCGAATTTCATTGTGTTTACCAAATACAGATTCCAACTTGTCCCAAGCAACATTAGGTTCATCAATTCTAGATATGTGGAAGCGCAAATCAGTAGAGATTGACATCCCAATCAATCCACGAGCTTCATCACATCTATTTACCCATTTAATTTTCTTATCATCATCAGTGGGTTCTGTTTCTTTCCCTCAGGTTATCCTGAAAAGTCCCCTACTTCGCAGAACATCCTCCATACGAGATTTCCATGAGAAATAGTTAGAACTTGTAAGTATAATATCACAAGGGGCGGCCATACTGTAAAATACTGGCTGAAAGAATAGAAACTAACTGTCTGGATGCAAAGAGCTCGAAAAAATATGCGGTTTTAAAAAAAAATGGCACTTAAAACTGATTCCGGATGATGAAGTTATGCTTGATCAAAGGAAATGTTGAAGATGTCCCCAATAGTGACGTGGCAGATATTAACTTGACCAACAAAAGTAAGAACCCCCATCTTCCAAAGATCTACCTTTGACAATAACTTTACAATAAAGTTGCTTTGAAGTGAATCACTTTTATAGAATAAGTGAGGTTCAATTTTACAATAATGTACTTTTAAATAGTGCGACAATAATTTAAAAGACTTAAGTGACTCACTTTTGTTTTATTTTATTAATGTGAGATGCACTTTTACAATAAAGTAACTTGAAAATAGAAATTGCATGCACTAAAAAGTAACTTGATGAGACTTGAATTCAAGACTTATCAAGATGTAAAGCAACTTTGGACCAAGTGAGCTAAGTTTAAAATGTACGTAAAATTATGGAAAGAGGAAGGGGTTTTTTTTTTTAAACTCTTCTCTCTCGTTTTCCGTGCTTGCTTTATTTTCCTGCAAATCACAAAAAAAACGAAAAACAAGAACAAAAAAAACTTTTTCCACACAATGGGGTTAGATCTTGGTTAGCTTACCCAGAAAGTCTACGTTTTCAAGTTTTCTCGTTGTTTCTGATTTGCCGTGATCGCACAAGGTGCACGGCAAAGAGCATATGTAGCCGAGAAGACAAAAAAACTTTCCCTCACTGTTTCTGATTCGCCGCGATTGCGTAAGGTGCATGACAAAGAGCATACGCAGCCAGGGAAGACAACAGTCAGATACTAAAATAAAATGATCTAAAAATAAAACTGATAAAATATGAAAGATTTAAAAAAAAATCCGTCACTATAACATTATACCTTCAGGTTTGCCGAAATGGACGTTTCTGGAGCAAACGGAAACGGTTTTCGGTGAAACGAAAACTATTTCCAAATGGAAACGACACTCCGGACGCAATGGAACAGCTCCCACATGCCACAAATGCATAGAAAATCCAAAAACCAGAAACCCTTTCAAAGTTTCGGCAACACCGGTTCCAGATCTTGATCAAAACCGAAAGCGGCTCTTCATAAAAGCTCTGATACCATGTTAGGGTACATAAGGTACTCCCAAAGGACCGAACACCAAGAACAACCGCTTCACACAAACAGATCATAGATCAATACACCAATGTTTGTCACGTGGTTAAAACCCTCGAGAGGGAAACAGTCCACGGCCCCGGTCAAATAGCTACTCGGAGCAATTTATTATGCAAAAGAAAGAAAGTTACATGACCTTCTCATAATCGATCAACTAGCCAAGGACCCTCTATGCTCTTTAAATAGAGATCATAGACCAATCGAGTGTTAAGCCACGGATCAATGGTAGGTATGATCTAAGAGAAGTTGAACCGTCAGATCACTCTATGTGTAGAACATATCGTGACCGTCAGATTAGAATATTTACAAATGCATACTAATGCATACTAAAGAAACACACTTTTACCTAACGAATATATTACACAAGTTGATCTTAACTAACTCCTAAGTGTCTAAATATCCTAACAGCCATACTATTAAAACATGTTCACCTCACATCATCTAACAACTCTGCCCGGCATAAAGATCACAACAATTCATTCATGGAGTAGATTACCTCCTGTGGCACCTACCTCCCTACCTGTTTTATAACTGCATGAGGTACTGGTATTGAGTGAGAATCCTCTTGTCATTTAATCCACAAAAACCTAGCCAGCAATGGCTCAAATAAGATTAATATTTCTTTTTTAAGACAACCAACATTAATTAAGCGAAATAAAAGTGAAACTCCTCTAGCTTTTTAACCTTTTTTCTTCAAGCTCAGTAGAGCATAGTTTTTTTTGCCTCTCTTGTGTGATAAACAAAAAAACAAAATTTCAACTTTACATAATCGAGTGGTTCAAAACATGATTTGCCTTAAGACTACTAAAAAACAAATTGTAAAACATTTATGTAAAATTGATGCATTTGTAATTTTCAATTTACATGTGAACAATCGAAGGCAAAGTTGAAGGCCGATTTTGAAAATAAGTTATGAATAGAGTTATTTTATGCAACTGAACTCGATTTTGTTAGCATTAAAAGACCTAGTTGACAAACACCGATTCCTACGAAAATCTTGAACATCTTGGCAAATTGAAGGCCATCCATTACCGCGATAACATTATTTCAAATCTGGGCCATTTGAGTTTGTGATCCCACATGAATATAAAAGTTAAAGTGTTTTCTTAATCAAACGTCTAAGTGGTGATCCTCGATTCAAAGGTGTTCTTTTCCCTCCGTATCGTTCTGTTGTGAGACTGAGTATCCCTGCCAATGGGTATCGGTTTGTATGGCTTATTATAATAGCAGGGCAATGTGAAGCCAGTCTGTAGCCCATCCACAAGTCTAGGTCTATTACGTCTTGCTGGTCATATAATATATTTAGTACGTCCAGGTTTTAGTATACACATCCTCTTAGCTCTATCCACCACTACGTTTATTTTTGCTATTATATCTTGACCTCTACCTATACCTTCACCTTAAGACACTGGATGTACCTCTTATTGGTCTAAACAAATAGGAGCAAAGTAAACCAACTACTGCCAGAGAGGGGTATTTATGTGTAGCAGACCAGCTCCCAGGTGTGCTCGACTCTTAGTTTTAGCTTAAAAACGATAAAAATTGCCCCCATCTACGAACATGTAGTGGCAAAAGGGATTCAAATTTATATTTGAACGCCTCACAAGATGTAATTAAAGGCCCTGATGTTTTTGTTGGTCGATTTTGGAGGGAGGGTGTATTAAGCAATCCATGATCCAGTCCCGTAGTTTCTATGAGAATTGCATCCAAAAAAGAGGGAAAAGTTGACCTGTAACTCAACACTGAATTATAATGTGTATTTTTGCATATTATGACGTGTATTTGTGATTATTCTTTTTAACTTATATTTTTATATAATATTAATTCAATACATAAATAGTATATAAAATAAATAGGAATCAAGTTAATGTACTATGATAGATATTAATAATGACCATTTTTTATTTTAATATAAAAATGTAAAAAAAATATTATTTTGAAAAAAAATTAACAAAAATTAATTATTAAAAGGTAATTATTAAAAGGTAAAAGGTAAAAAATATTAATTAATTATAAATTATATAACATTATATATGGCTCACATATCATTAACATGAATGATGTGTTTTGCTGGATGAGTGGAATCTACTATAATTTATGTAATCTACCAGGGTAAGAAATCCAATATATGGGCTATAGGATGGAATATCGAGATTCTGTAGACTGTATGTAGTAAGTTTTTAAACTCAACAAAATAATCTTATTATCTTATTAGAATATCAAGATTCTATTCCATGAGTACACACATTTAGTATCAACTGAATTTTAATTGGAACAAACAATGGGATTTTGCTTACTAAACATGGATAAATATATGAAATGTTTCAGGAAATAATATGTTTAGCATTGGGGATGTTTGCTCATTGGTGTATAAGCAAACAAGGACCTCTATTCATGTTGATTTTTAGTCATGTAGGCACAATTGTCACTGCAATTTTTGAGCTTATCCTTCTTCATGTCTATCTTTGCATGGGAAGGTAAGTGAAAATACATGGAATCACAAAAATTATTGATGGTTTTCTCTCTTTGCTATTTGGTTCAAATAATCCTCAGAGAGTGTGTTGTAAATTACAGGCTCTAAGAATATAATATTGGTCTTTCTATTTCGAAAATTCGAAACACAAATGTATTATTTCATGATGTTATTCATTATGATGTTGATAATAAAAATTGTGTAGTGTGGTTACACCAAGTGTCATCGTTGTGGATCTTTATTCTACACTTTAGGTTAAAGTGAATAATATCGCAATTGAAGATACAAAAGAATCCTAGATGAATATTATTAGGCCTTCTGAAAAAGGAAAGAACACCATTTGAAATATAAAATGCCAGAATAAGTTGTTATTTACTATCATATTCATAACCATGTTTATTAATATGGTTTCCCAGATATCAAGTTGGTAGGATTCCAATTACTATTGTATACCATGAGAAGTACGATGTCAAGTTAAAGTCTACTAAAATGGTTGTGAAAATAGCCATCAAGTAGGTGAAATAAAATCTTGTGAAGAATGTCCTGAAGGAATGCAAAGTTTTAAAAGGGGAATATATTCTAATTGAAGACTTTATATATATTGAGGATTTTGACAAGATTGTTGCAAACTACACATAAGTTGCAGTAGTTTAAGCATAAATGGTGATGAAGGCATCCATGATGATGTTAAAAATGAAGAAAAATATAATGCTTTTGGTGCAGATTTAAAATTAATTATTGAATGACTTGAAAAGACTAAGAATGTTGAAAATGTTGATTGTTTTATAAATGAAGACTACACCAAATTTGGAAAGGTTGAAAATATTGATGAAAGGCATCAACAAGAGATGTTGAGATTGTTGATAAGCAACAATATGAATGTTGAAATCATTTTTGAAATGGAATCTTATAAGCTAGAAAACTTGGAAGAAGAACTTGTTGAGAGCATTCTCATGCTGTGGAGTCCTGAAGAAATAAGGTATTACATTGAAGTGATTATATGGAAGTAGTTCAATGAACATATTGAAGATTGTGATCTAAAAACGAAGCATGAAGATCGAAGAATGAATCCTACATTTTATACTTGAAATATTATCAATACAAGTGGAAAAAAAATAAAGAAATGTTTAAAGGTGTTGATGGAAGAATCGAATGAAGGAACCTGATAAAAGAGAAGCAAAGTGAAGATGAAGAAGCCTAAGTATCCTTGGTACAAATTTTGGCATCGAAAAAAATGGAAAATATGAAAACATATTTGAATTTCCAGAAGAATATTTTTTTTTGAAAATATTTTAAAATTGTAAAATTTTGATTTACATCATGATATAGAACCTAAGAGAATCCTCACAATGAAAGAATTTGAAAATGCATGAACAAAACAGTGAAAGGAGGAAAAAATAACACCAACAAATGATGCCAATAACTGAAGTTTATATTATAGTCCAACATGTAAACATGTGTGGAACATCATTATATTACATTAGGAGAAAATTGTTAGCCTTTGGAGGCAATCAAATGGCATACATGTGGCAGGCTTACATTGGACCTCAAAACCCCCCTACGTGGACCAATAGGCTCCCAAACCACCTCAAACAGTCACAAATGATCATATGAACATTGGGGAGGCATGGGTGGTGATAAATGAAGGTGAAACAGGTGTGTTGGAGTGCATGGTGGAGTGGGATGACTCTAGGGAGTCCAAAATGACCAAAAGGGGAAAACAAACCCAAATACAATGCATGGGTGTCCCTAGTCAACACATATCCATGCTTTAAATATTAGGAGCACCCCAAGGGACCAAAATATAATAATTGAGGGTGCCTTACCTCCTAGTTGACCAAAGTTAGGGTGCTAGGTGTCATTAATGGTCCAAAACCCCCAACAGTCTTAGGGAGACATCAAATACCAAGATGTGGACTATATAACATAAGTGAAAATGAATGAGACAATGGTCCTAAGTGGTATGATGCATATGGTCCTAGGTGGTATGATGTTATAACACCCCCCATTAATCCTGACTTAGTGTAACCAAATCAAAATTGAGGCCTTGGAAACTAAGGCTCAAGTCACCTCTTACAAATTTGTATTAGTCCATATAACCAAGGTAAGGAGGAAAACCTCATGGGAATAAAACCCTCCCTCTAAAATGGACATGGAGAAAAATATAAAAGTGAATATCACTCATCACCACGTGTCGCCGAGTGATCTAAGATAGGTGAAAGTATTTTGAGTGAATCTCTTGGTGAAGATGTCAACATTTTTCTGTGTAGATGGGCAATACTACAATGATATCACCTGGCCATGCACCAAGCTCCTGATGTAGTGCATGCGAATCTCAATGTGATTGGTCCTATTCCTATTAATTAGATCTATGGATATCTTGATTTCACTTTGATTGTCACACAAAATGGTAGTGGGTGATTCAAATTCAAAACCAAGTTCTCCAAGAATGCCTTGCAACCACACACATTGTGTAGCTGCATTCACCGATCCTCTATACTCGGCCTCAACTAAAGATACAGAAATAATGTGGTGTTTCTTACTTGAACAGAAAATAGGACCACATGAAAGCATGGATACATAACCTGAAGTGTATTTTTTTTCATTTTTATATCCATCCCAATCAGAATCAGTAAATCCTACTAGTTCTAGTGGAGAACTAGTTGCATAGTGCATCCCGAAGTGTTTGGTTCCTTGCACATAATGCAAGATCCTTTTAACAACCTTCTAATGGATCTCATGAGGCTCCTGCAAATATCCAGCAACAACACCTACTGCATAATCCAAATCAGGTCAAGAGTGTGTGAGATACAACAAGCTCCCACTTAGTTGTCTATACAACGAGTTTTCCACCAATGGAGATGAACCAAAATCACCTAGTTTTACTCCTGAAAGGATAGGGCACTTATTAAATTTACGTTCCACCATTTTGAAATTCTATAATAGGCTTGAAGCATATGTTGATTGGCTTACCTTGGTACATGTATCATATTTCTTAATCTCCAAGCCAAGAAATTGTTTCAACAATCCTAGGTCAGTCATAGAAAATGCATTGTGCAATGAAGACTTAAATGAACCTATATCAACAATGCAAATGCAAGTGATCAAAAGATAATAAAAATAGAGTAAAATTATTAGATTAGAGTCATATAAATTGTACAAATACACATTAGGATCAAATTTGCATCTTTCAAAACATTGTGAGAGAAGAAAGTTGTCCATCTTGGCATACAAAGCTCTTGGAGCTTGCTTGAGGCCACATAAAGACTTATTCAACCTGAAAACAAGTGATGTATCATGAATGAAACCTTCAGGATGATACATATAAATATCCACATGAATTTCATCATGAATAATATCACTCTTCGCATCCATATGGTGCACCTCCCATCGTTTGGAACCAGCAATGGCCAAAACTAACCTGATTGAGTCCATCTTTGCCACTGGTGAAAATGTCTCTATATAGTCCACTCCATGGACTTGAAAGAAGACATTGTAAATAAATATAGCCTTTTAGTTCACATCAGAACCATAAACATCCATTTTATTCCTATATACCCAATTACATTGCACTTGTAACGTCCCCAACCCTCCAACCAAGCAAGAGGATGCTACTAAATACCAAACATCCAGGCATCTAGCCCCATGAACATGATCATACCAATAATGCTGAGGCAAGCTACTTAAAACATAAAACATACTACGATGCATAATTGTTCATATACATAGCAGAAGCAAAACAACATTCGTTCATTAACAATTCAACATTCAACATGTCCATCATCATAATTCATTAACAGTGAATATGATTGCAAAACAGATTAGTTAAGAATACTTATCTTATGAGAATTGTCCTGCAACCAGCTACGTCGTTGCAACGTTCCACCCAACCATAGACAAGCGTGCTCCTTAATCTCTTAGCAACGCTACCACCCCCGAGCCGGGCATGATTCCCCGAGGAATAAGGAACTAGCAGGCTTACACATAGCCAAGGATGACAACACCACAAGGAAAACATAGTTCAGCCAAGCCAACACAGTTGGGCTTATCAGGCGAACAACGGATCTGCCAAGCCAACAAAGTTGGGTTTATCAAGCCATCCAGGAGTTGGGAAAGGATAAATGCTAAGCTGGTGAGCTCGTTGAAGAGCTAATGGAACCTACACCAAAACTAGCCTGACTTCTAGGACACCCACACACACCCAACATAAGGAAATCGGTCCTTTCTCTGCTACGCAGTCCCTCAGGCCCTGACTTCCCTTCCAGTGCTATTCAGGGGTTATGGAGAAGAAAGTGAACCCTCCAGCTCTATCTGTGTGGTTCTCAGACACACCAGGTTTGTCAAGCAACTTAGGCCCTCCTCACCACTCCCATGCAGTCTGAATACCAACCCCTGCGTTCATGCAACAAACAAGCACTTCATAGCTTGAAGAGGGGAAGAAAATCCATGAATCGTTCTTGGCCCTATTGTGGCCAAAATGATTCCTCAGCAACCTACAACAACCCAAAACACAAAGGCAACTCAGCCAACAAATGTGGGGAAACGACAGCCAACCAACAACCGGAGAAAACTATAGCAACCTAATATGTAGGGGAAAACCATACACCCCACACCATCCGCTAAATTCGTATGGGAATACACCCCCAGCAAAAAAACGTAATGACATCCCAAAAACCATTTCCCTTTTTGTTGCATGAGCCAAACAGAGAGAATCCTTCGCTTGAGGAGCATAGCATCTCCGCTTGCGTGAGGATGGACAATGGGGAAGACCAACCGACACATGAGGAAACCGAGCATTTTTAAGTGAGAAGAATGGTGTCCTAGAGAGAGTGCAGTGGTGTGGGAAAAAAATGGGGATAATGGGTGTAGTGGTCTTCCTGCCAGCGTAAGGGTTAGCCTGGTGGAGTGTGCATGTGGGAAAGGAGTGACAGTCCTGCCACACTCTTCTGCCAGTAATAAATTCCTCAACTAATCAACAGAACATTTAAGGTGGTGGTTGGATGAGGCAAGGGAAGGTGAGAAAATCAAATAGGGTGGTGACACATGGATTTTCCCCCATGGGTTCAAGGTTTAACATCCCCACCCTTAACCTTAGGAAATCATGCCCCTTCTCAATATGGTTACAGTGAACATAGCTGGTTGGGTTCATTTAATTAAAATGCACATTTAGATGATGCCACAATTTAATACGTGCCATATGTCCTGATATACCATCGTTGACAATTCCAATCCGAAACATAACATAACCAAATCGATGGTGGGTCCTTGGCCTTTAGCTCCGCACCATGATTATTTACAATGTATATATATATATCATGTATATTTAATGCATCGGGGTCAAAATCAGGAATGTTACATTCCCCTCCCCCTTCAATAGCACTGTCCTTAGTGATTTTACAAAATTGAACAAAATGCTGCACTGGTATCGCCTCAGTGTTCCACAGAATTGAACAAAAATGGATTTTCCAATCGCATGGCATCCTCCAGCTCCCACGTAGCCTCTCCAGGTCCGTAGTTCTCCCATTGCACCTTTACCTTCCCTATGGCTTGGTTCTGGAGCATTGTGACCTTCTTGTCGAGGATACGCATTGGATCGATTTGGAACTCTCCCTTGGGTTCCACATGAATCACATCCCAATTTATCACATGGTTAGGATCATGTACATATTTCTTAAGCAAAGAAACATGAAAAACATTATGAGATCTAGTACTAGCAGGCAATGCAAGTCTATATGGAACAGGCCCTACTCTTTCAAGCACTTCAAACGGCCCACAATATCTAGGTGACAACTTGGCACAACTTCCAAAATTTAAGGAACTCTTCCTTTCCCTCATTCTGAGGTAAACATGATCCCCAACGCTAAACTCCCTGTTCACCCTATGCTTATCTGCATAGCTTTTCTGTCTATCCCGCGCTGCTTTCAAATTCTATCTGATCTTTACAACCTCCTGCTCCATTTCCTTGAGCAACTCTGGACCAATCACAACCCTGTTCACTGGATTATCCCAAGTCACTGGTGTCCTACACCTTCTGCCATACAAAGGCTCATACAGACTCATCCCCAAGGATGCCTGCTATCCATTTTTATAATTAAACTCTACCAAGTGTAAGTAATCTTCCCACTTGGTTGGTTTGTCCATCACATACATGCGAAGCATATCTTCAAGCACCTGATTAACTCCTTTTGTCTGCCCATCTGTCTGAGGATGGTAGGCAGTGCTGAAGTTTAGATTTGTACCCAAATCTACAAACAACCCCTTCCAAAAATTGGAAGTGAACTTGACATCTCTATCAGAAACTATTGCCTTCGGCAATCCATGCAATTTGAAAATCTCCTTCATGAATATCTTTGCAATGTAATCAGTCTTATGCATAGACTTCACCAGTATAAAATGTGTTGCATTTTTCAACTTGTCTACCACAACCATGATGGAATCATGTTGTCTCCAAGTCATTGGCAATCCTGTAATAAAATCCATGGAAATAACTTCCCATTTCCATCCCGGAACTGGCAAAGGCTGCAACAAACCTGTTGACATTTCATGCACCATGAAATGTATTCAGCCATGTCCTTCTTCATTCCTCGCCAAAAGTACTGCTTTCTAGCTGTGGCAATGATTTTCTGATATCCTGGGTGACCAGAATACGGAGCTTGATGGATTTCATCCATAACAATTCTTCTCAAATCTGCTAAATTTGGAATATAAATTCTTCCTTTGTAAGTAAGAAGTCCATCTTCCAATTTATTTCCCTCATACCTCTTCTCAAGACTTCGATTCTACAATTTGTCTATCACTAGCTCATACAATTAATCTCCAGCAGTACGATTAACAATTTGCTACCTCAAATCTGATTGGAAAATACTAAGAGATGGCATATGCATTTCTTGCATCTTCCTGCTGAGTGCATCAGCTACCTTATTCTCTTTTTCCTTTATGTTCTTGATTTCAAAATCAAACTCACATAAAAATTCTAGCCATCTCGCTTGCCTAGCATTCAAAGTAGGCTGATCGAACAAATACTTCAGACCATAATGGTCTGTTCTGAGTTCAAATATTCTAGCCATCAAGTAATGTCTCTACATCTTGAGAGCATGTACTATGGCTGCAAGCTCTAGATCATGAGTGGCATAGTTCTTCTCATGCTCCTTCAGCTTTCTTGACTCATAACATATCACGTGGTTCTCCTGCATAAGGAATCCTCCAAGCCTTTGTCTGCATGCATCAGTACATGCCACAAAATCTTTCTTTGTATCTGCAACCTTCAACACAGGTGCACTGGTGAGAAGATGCTTCAACCGTTGGAAGCTTTCTTCACACTTCAAAGTCCACTCGAACTTCATCCCCTTCTTTTGCAAAGAAGTGATGGCATGTGCAACTTTGGAAAATCCTTCAATGAATCTCCTGTAGTATCCTACAAGTCCCATAAAATATATTACATCTGCCACATTTCTTGGAGTAGGCCAATTTATAATGGCTTCAATCTTTTCAGGGTCCACAGATATACCCTCTTCTGAGATAATGTGACCCAAATACTGAATTCTATCTCTGTAGAAGTCAAACTTGCTCATTTTTGCATACAGTTGATGCTCCCTGAGCAATTGCAATGTCAATCTCAAATTCTCTTCATGTTCTTTCTCATTCTTAGAATAAACAAGAATGTCATCAAGGAAAACAAGAACAAACTTGTCCAAATATCTGCTGAAGACACTGTTCATAAGGCACATAAATGTAGTTGGTGCATTTGTGAGACCAAATGGTACCACTACAAAATCATAATGTCCATACCTTGTTCTGAAGGTTGTCTTATGAATGTCTTCATCCTTGATTCTCATCTGATGGTAACCAGACCTCAAGTCAATCTTGGAAAATACCTTTTCTCCCCTCATTTGATCAAAGAGGTCATCAATCCTAGGCAAAGGATATTTATTCTTCAAAGTAACCTTGTTCAAATGTCTATAATCAATACATAACCTGAGTGTACCATCTTTCTTCTTTACAAACAGAACCGGTGCTCCCCAAGGAGACACGCTCAGCCAAATATACTTCTTTTCCAACAACTCTTGCAACTACATCTTCAACTCTAGCATCTCCGGTGTACTCATCCTGTAGGGTGTCTTGGACACTGGTGCTACTCTTGGCACAAGTTCAATTGTGAAATCAATGTCCCTTTTTGGAGGAAGTCCTGGAATCTCATCAGGAAACACATCCTTGAATTCACGTAACACATGATAGTCCTCCAACCTAGGAGTTTCATCTCCCGTTGGTTCCAGAATATGAGCTGCATACAACTGGTAACCCTTCCTACAGACCTTCTTCAACTGCATTGCTGAAACCTGTCTTACTGAAATCACCTTTGGAATACCTTTCACAACTACTGGGTTCCCTTTTTCATCCATGCATTCAAAAGTCTTATTGTAACAGTCAAGCTTCACTCTGTGAGCCTTTAACCAATCCATTCCAATGATAACATCATATGAACCAAGAGGTAGAACATTCAGATCCACACAAGTGATCAATCCATTCATAACCAATGGACATTTCTCCACTACTTCATTGACCTTTCTCTTAGTCCTAGTGGCTAGCTGAACTAGCCAAGGTTTCCTATGCTTTTCCCTAAAAGCACAAATCTCCACTACCCTAGGAGTGATATAACTGTGAGTAGAACCAGGGTCAATCAAAATAGAAATAGATTGTTCAATAATCTTACCTGCAACTTCAACCACAATTAACTGATGATCTGCTTGGCGGTCCTCCAGTGCTGCATAAATTTTAGGGACTACTCTTGCTACTTGACCCACTGTTTCTGCTTCTTGAATGTTATAAGCTGGTCTTGCACTTTCATTCTCGAGTGGACAGTATCTGCGCAAGTGGGGTCCTTCACATTTCCAACATTTGAGTGGGCCTTTACTTTGTTGTGGCTCTTTAGGCTTCCCACCTGTCACTCCAACTGGATTACTCGCAGCTTGGGATAGCTGCTTCTGCTGATTCCTGAATCTAGAAGGTTTGAAACCTTTCTTTCTTTGGTCAAACTTCTCATTCTTCTTTCCCTTCCATGCCTTATGGTAATCAGGTTTACTTTTGCTTTGCTCATAGAAATACTTAGCCTTCCTTATCACTTCTTCAAAGGTTCTAGGTTCATAAAACTCAATTCTATCTTTGTAAGACTGAGGCAATCCACTCAGAAACCACTGTACCTTCACTTTTTCATCTCTGATGTACCAGACATACCTCAATAATTCAAAGAACTTATTTGCATATTCCGATCCATGGTCCGCTGTCCCAATCTCATCTCATGGAACTCCTTAATCTTATCATCATAATACTTGCTAGAGAGGTATTTTTTCTTAAAATACTTATTGAATTGTTTCCACTTCAATTTCCTTTCACTTATCCTCTTTACTTGCTTGAAGTGTTCCCACCAAATGGATGCTCTTCCATTGAGATTGAATATGGCAACTTTGGCCTTCATGTTTCTGGAATAATCCTGCACTTGGAAGTATTTCTTTATCCCAAGAAGCCAAGCTTCAGCCTCTTGTCCAGGCTTTACCTCACCATCAAATGTAGGAGGTTTAGCCTTCTTAAATTCATCCCGAGAGTGATCCCTATGGTGTCTTTTTCTTTTCCTTTTATGGGAAGATGAGATTATATCCCAACAAGATTCTTTAGAGTCAGATGATCCACTATAGGTCCTTCTCCTTCTCCTAGTACTACTCTTACTGCCTTCTGGTCTTGCTGTACCTCGTTTAGAATCTATCTTTCTCTGCAAATATTTCAAGCTCTGCAACATGGTAGCATTCAACTGATGCTACTCTTCCTAGGCTTTAATCAATCTTCTCATGGTGGCTGCAACATCTAACGGTGTCTCTTGGAATCTCCTCCCATTAGAATCTATCTCATCATTTCCATTACTGACATTTTCTCCCATGGCATCTCTCGCACGTTCGTAGGAATCCCGAGCATCATACCCATCATGGGTTCTCATGACTGAACCACCTCTTGCTTTACCACACTGTTCTATCTGGAATACTAACCTTGGAGGTGTCTATAATTCTGCAAATGTGTTAGCAACAAACTGCTAGATGCATATCATTCATATAAATCAGAATTACTTACCTTCTTCTTCTGGAAATTTATAAAATAACAATTTTGCTAAAACACAAAATTTTATATCTTCTTGTTCTGCCATGTAATCCATTGACAGTCTGCTGAAAATTCACTGAAAAACAGCTGGAAACTGCTGAGAAAATCACTTTAAAACCCCAAATTTATTTCTCCCTATTGGTTCTCTTCCCCACTAAGTTTCCAGCGTTTCGGCGACCAGATCCACTAACTTTCTCCGCTGCTCATCGGCGGTCGAGTGCACTGTGCATGGGGAAGCTAGTCCTTACGGTTTCCGCAATGACGGCCAAAAAAATTCCTATGAGTTTCACGGACCCTTCATCGGCTGTTGAAAGCACTAATCAATGTGCATCGGTGATGTAAGGTGAAACACTTTTGCCGCGTCACTGATCGGATACATTATTCCATTGGGTGGTTAGTCTCTTAGGCGGCCGCAACAGCGACCAGCAAACTAACTGTATCTTCCGTGGCCATAACTTGTCGGTGGTCAGAACCTCTAGTCTCTACAGCATCGGGTGGATAGTTAACTAAGCAGCTGGAACTACGGGTAGTAATCCCAATGCGGTTTCCACAAACCTTACTACCCCATCGGCGGTTGGAAGGACTAACCTCTGCGCATCGGCGATGAAATCAACTATCTTCCACCGATCGTTGATGGGTTTTGACACTTAGATAAATTTTTGAAAAAAAATTCTTCTTTACATTGGCTCCTCCTTCAACTAATAATCGCCAATCTACATCACTAGACCTCGGCAGCTTCATCTTCTATCCATCGGTGACCCCATCGTCTAGCCATCAGCGATCCCAACGACTAAACATCTCCGATCACCGATGATCTCATGCCTTAGAAAATTTTCGGAAATTTTTTTGCTTTGTCTTCACGTCGCCTCAGCTGTTAGAACAACTTTCCTTTGTGGCATCGGCGGTCAGGGACTCTATCCATCAGGAGGATAGTCCACTAGCCAGCCGCAACGGTGGACGCATAAACAACTAATCCCTTCCGATGTTCATCAGCAACTTCATCATCTAAGCATCAGTGACTCAATCAACTAATCATTGCTGATGATTTTATGATTTAGAAAAAATTCCCAAATTTTTCTTTAACTTTTCCGCCGCTTCATTGGCTCAACCATCTCCTATTCTTTGTCGATCTCTGACAATCAAACATCAGAGGTTCTTTCCGCTAAGTGGAGCCAGTGTTTCGGTGGTCTTCAGCTGATCTCCGCTGAAACTATGGCTCCCTCATCATCTATCCTCCACCGACGGCCGATGAACCTTAACGAAATTTTTGCAAAATTCTCTTCTTGCTATCCCCGTCAGGTGGTCTTGAAACTAACTCTTCCACTGCATTGGAAGAACTTCTCATTGAGTTTTTCGATGGGCTGATGTTTCCAGCACTTAAGCAATTTTTTTTTTTTGAAGTTTAGAGGTTTCCTGATTTCTTCTGGGCAGTAGGAAACCTACCTCTATTAACTGATATTTCATGGCCCATTCAAGCCCATGCTACAACCAAGGCTCTGATACCATACTGTAACGTTCTCGACCCTCCGACCGGGCAAGAGGATGCTACTAAACACCAAAAATTCGGGCATCTAGCCCCATGAACATGATCATACCAATAATGCTGAGGCAAGCTACTTAAAACATAAAACATACTACGATGCATAATTGTTCATATACATAGTGGAAGCAAAACAACATTCATTTATATACGATTCAGCATTCAACATGTCCATCATCATAATTCATTAATAGTCAATATGATTGCAAAACAGATTAGTCAAGAATACTTATCTTATGAGAACTGTCCTGCAACCAGCTATGTCACTGCAACATTCCACCCAACCATAGGACAGCGTGCTCCTTAATCTCTCAGCAAAACTGCCACCCCTGAGCTAGGCATGATTCGCCAAGGAATAAGGAACTAGCAGGCTTACACATAGCCAAGGATGACAACACCACAAGGAAAACACATTTCAGCCAAGCCAACACAGTTGGATTTATCAGGAAAACAACGGATCTACCAAGCCAACAAAGTTAGGTTTATTAGGCCATCCAGGAGCTGGGAAAGGGTAAATACTAAGATGGTGAGCTCATTAAAGATCTAATGGAACCTACACCAAAACTAGCCTGAATTCTAGGACACCCACACACACCCAACACAAGGAAATCAATCCTTTCTCTGCTACACAGTCCCTCAGGCCCTGACTTCCCTTCCAGTGCTATTAAGGGGTTGTGGAGAAGAAAGTCAGCCCTCTAGATTTGTCTGTGTGGTTCTCAGACACACCAGGTTTGTCAAGCAACTCAGGGCCTCCTCACCACTCCCATGCAGTCCGAAGACCAACCACTGTGTTCATGCAGCAAACAAGCACTTCACAACTTGAACAGGGGAGGACAATCCATGAGTTGTTCTTGGCCCTTTTGTGGCCAAAACGATTCCTCAGCAACCTACAGCAACCCAAAACACAAAGGAAACTCAGCCAACAAATGTGGGGATGCCGACGGTCAACCAGCAACCGGAGAAAACTACAGCAACCCAGTATGTAGGGGAAAAGCATACACCCCACACCATCTGCTAAATTCATATGGGAAGACACCCCCAGTAGAAAAACGTAATGACATCCCAAAAACCATTTCCCTTCTTGTTGCATGAGCCAAACAGAGAGAATCCTCCCCCTGAGGAACATAGCATCTCCGCATGTGTGAGGATGGACGATGGGGAATATCAACCGGCGGGTGAGGAAACCAAGCATTTTTGAGTGAGAAGAATGGCATCCTAGAGAGATTGCAGTCGTGTGGGGAAAAAAATGGGGATAATGGGCCTAGTGGTATTCCTACCAGCGTAAGGGTCAGCCTGGTGGGGTATGCGTGTGGGCAAGGAGTGACAATCCTGCCACACTCTACTGCCAGCAATAACTGCCCCAACTAATAAACATAAAATTTAAGGTGGTGGTTGGATGAGGCAAGGGAAGGTGAGCAAATCAAACAGGGTGGTGACACATGGCTTTTCCCCCATGGGTTCAAGGTTTAACATTCCCACCCTTAACCTTAGGAAATCATGCCCCTTATCAATATGGTTGCAGTGAACATAGCTGGTTGGTTTCATTTAATTAAAATGCACATTTACATGATGCCACAATTTAATTCGTTCCGTATGTCCCGATATACCATCGGTGACAATTCCAATCCGAAACATAACATAACCAAATCGATGGTGGGGCCTTGGCCTTTAGCTCTGCACCATGATTATTTACAATGTATATATATATATATATATTATGTATATTTCATGCATCGGAGTCAAAACCGGGGATGTTACAGCACTAGTTTCCTCTTTGAAGGTAGAGGAACCAACTCCCAAGTTTCATTATCTTGCAAAGACTTGAACTCTTCTTGCATGGATGGTTTTCATATTAGGTTATGTGATGCTTATTCAGATTAATATTTATCAGATCCAATCATCAAAAAACACCTCTATGGAATCTTCGAATCACAAGTGGAGAATGCATTGTGAAACTGAGATCTAGACTTCCTAGTGTCTAGGGGATTTCCTGTAAGATCACTAGCTGCTTGTATGGTTTTATTATCCCATTTTGGACTTGCGAGAGAGTCATGATATAAATGCATTTCATCATCCTCATATTTCATATCAGAATCAGAAAAATAATAAATGCAAACATCACTTACATCATCATTGAGTGGAGGGTGTGAGAAAACCCCCTCGACTAGTTCAATCTCTTGCATATGCTCTTCTTCAAACTGAACACTTCTCTCAATGAAAGTTTTCTGAGATGAGGGATCAAATAGATTGTATCCCTTTTCATATTCAGCATATCCAACGATTATGGACTCCTTCCTTTTGGGTTGCAAGGATTTTCTCTTCTCGAGAGGAATTCTAGCCCATGCCTTTGAGCCAAAAACCCTAAGATGAGACATATCGGTATTGTGTCCTCTCCTAGCCTCAAATGGAGTTTTTCCTTCCAAATATGTGTGTGGAAATATATTCCTAACATATGCTGCACAATTTATGGCATCATCCCATATATTAGTATACAAATACTTGCCTCCAACATGCAAGTGGTCATCTCCTTAAGTGCTCTATTCTCCTACTCTGCCACACCATTTTGTTGTGGTGTGTAAGGAAATGAATGTTTCATTTGAATGTCATTATATTCATATAGATGATGTAGGTTATTATTAAAATATTCCTTTCCATTATCAGTCCTTTAGACCTTTATCTTCTTCCCACTGAAGTTATCAACATAAGCTTTGAAATATTTGAAGATCTCAAACACTTCAGATTTTAGCTTGAGGAAGAACATCCAACAATATCTTGAAAAATCATCAATGAATTTTAGGACATACCTTGATTTCTATAGGAGGTTATGGGAATAGGTCCTATCAAATATGAATGGATCAATTTGAGAACTTGAACAACCCTTCTTTCCTTCCCATTTCCAAATTTGCGCTCTGCATGCTTTCCAACAATGCATCCCTTGCATGTTCCTTTAGAAAATTTGATGCTTGGAAGTACTTCAACCATATTTTCTTTGCTCAAATATTGAAGAGATATGTATTTGAGGTGTCCAAACCTCTCATTACATATATTTGTAATCTCATTCGCATGTGACAGGAGTGCATTTAATGAGGAGTAAGGAAGAAAGTGTGAAAACTTGTACATCCTTGACTAATGATATGCAATACCCACTGCAACCACTTTTCCAGTGGAAACTTCATAAATTTCCAAATATTCATGAGTGAATGTCACTCTCTTGGCTGAACCTGTGTGATTCATTTGATAAACATAGAGTAGGTTTTCTGCAAGATATGGCACAAACAACATATTGTTAAAGTATCCATTGTCAAGATTGATCCTACCAATCCCTTTTGTTGGGATCTATGATTCATCTCCCATGAGGATGGATGGGCCACCTTATGGATGTAGGGACGAGAAGGATTCTTCTATAGAATCCATGTTCCTTGAGGCACCTAAATCTATGATGAAGGAGGAATATCCAGAAGCTCCAGCCACCAATGCACGAAATCTCTCCTTGTATCCAAAATTCAAACCTCCATCCTTCTTCTTTGCTCCATCTAGAAGAGGAATGTTGTTCTTATCAAGGAGCTGCACCATAATGTCGACGATTTTCTTCATTAATGCACTCTCAGGGTGCCAAATCTTTTGACAGTAACTGCATTTGGATTTCTCTTGCTTCTTCCCTTTTTCCTTGCTAGGATTCAAACCCCCATCAAAATATTTGGGTTTCTCTTTGTCCTTCTTCTTCTCTTGCTGCTTTGAATATTTGGTATTTTTCTTTCCTTTTTCTTTATTTGAGTCACCTGCAGCAAGAGATTGGTCCTTGGTAGATTTGATGGTACCCATTTAAGCCAACTTGTCTTGTTCTTGAGTCAAAACCTCCATGAAGTCTACCAAAGATGGAATTCTCCAATTTTGAACTTTTAGCTTGCCTGAGAGAAATGTCAAAACCAACACTAAATATTCAAGCCCTAGCTTCGAAAGTATGGATAGTATCAGCAACTCTTCCTTCTTATCGATGCCACATTGCTTCAGTTGAAGAACCAGGGATTTGAACTAGGTGAAAAATATTGTATTGTCTCAAAATGAGTTGGGCTCAAGGTGATCAAATCATTCTCAAACAGATGGCCTCTTAGTTCATCAGTATTACCAAACAATGACTCAAGATTGAGCCAATATTCATTTGGTGTTGTGATACTATCAACATGAAATAGGAGGTCTCATGAAATGTTGAGACATAGCATCCCAAACACTTCATCCATTCTGTTAAAAAACTTAGACTTCTCAATAGCTGAGCTTGGATCATTTTCTGTCCTCATGGTAACTCTGTAGACACCTATGGATCTCAGATAGATTAGCATCTCAACCTTCCAATCTATAATGATACAAGGTCTGATATTCATATCAGATCAGTAACTATTGCTGCACATTAAATAAAATTTCTGATATTACACTTGCAAACACTCAGTAAATTTCTGACTAGGGAAATGAAGGTATTTTGTAGATAAATTTGTATGCAAGGGAGATAGAAGGGGAATGAAACCAAAGGTAAGTTTTATAATAGTGAATTCATTTCCCCTAACACATTTATATCAGGGACCATTCAGGTTTCAAAGTCCTCTATGTGGAAACTTAGTCCCCTACTTCTGGGTCACCCAACTGTGAAACTAGGGAAATTTATTCAGTCCTTTCGACCAGGGGCTTGGGGAAAAGAAAATAGGTGTTATCAGAACTTCATACAGAAAAAATAATTTTTTGGGATAGTTCATAGCATATCTGGATATGTCTGCAGGGTTTAGGAAAGAATTGGAATTTTTAGGCAATTTTGGAGTAGGTAATTCTCGCGCAATGGATTCTCCCAAAACACTGTACGAACTCAATGAATTTATCATATGGAAGTATGTATGGGAAGGTGTGTATTTCAGCGACTTACATCAACTTACTGAATAAAAAATGACTGAATATAACTCTCTGAATTGAATGAACAACTAGACTAGTCAAATTTAACTAGTAATCTAGCCAGGGTGCATAAAAACACATAAAATTCATGGAAGAAGTGATTCAGATATGATAATTGAAATAAAATATAATAATACAGATGATTTCTTCATATTACATCACTCATAATCATTCTCATTTCCTTGACTCATTTATTATTGCATTTACTTGAACAAAAACCCTCATTTAAGCATGGATTGAAGCTCCTTGACAGAAGATGTGACATATGAAATAATTGGAAAGAATATTGAAAGTAATACATAGATTTATGAATTTTAATAACATATCAAAAGAAAATTAAATGATTCTTCAAGTTGTAAAGGTGAGACTAGCTCGCTGGGCACCTCGCTAGTTCCATCTCCAAGCCTTTCCAAACATGGTAATGATGATTTGAATTCTATGTTTTGGAATTGGGGCACTTATATTTGTCTATTAATGACTAATCATAAAAATAATGGATTTATTTGGAGTCATACAAGTCAAAATATGAAAGTTACAACAAAAATAGTCACCTTCCAATGCAAATCTAGACTAGGTTGACTTAAAATGAGTAAATCTCAGCCATTTCGAATCATATTGAAATAAAACTTGCAGAGAATGTTTACGAGATAATATTATAGCCAATAAAATTGAAATAACTCTCATCAATGAACTATATCACTCTCTTCAACATTGTCCATCGTTACAGTATATTTTAAAGACAATATTCAAGGAAGGGCATGGAGATTTGAACCCTTAGATATGGGAAAATCACGGACCTATTAATGACACATGATATACAGTCATGGATTTTTGGATGCTTCTAGAAAATCCTAAATCAACTCAGAGAGGCTGCTCCATAGCTCTAGTATAACTTGCAATGAGAAAGGGAGAAGAGGGGAGAAGGGGAACAATGGACTTGGGGCACATCACCCAAGATACTGAGGCTCACCACTCAGAAATGAAGCTTAAGCTTCAATCAATTACAAAACATAAATTAACCAAGCTATTAAATGGATCTTGAATTCTCCTTTAATAGATATTTGGGTGACCTACTTAGCAAGTAGAGGAAATAGGTGACCTGTGGGAGCAAGTCATCATCATCGACACCCTAACCCTAGCCACATATGCACCTTGCTTGAGTAATTAGCAAGTAGTGACCCTTGTGAGTTGTTTCCCTATCCATGTCATTCATTAAACTTGGAAACTACACCCTCCCTAGGCCTATAGTTGATACTTTTGTCAATGACATCTTTTTCTGCCTTTCCTGCTTTTGTGTTGAGCCTCCAAAAAGGAAACTGCACCCTACTTAGTTAATTGTTTCCTACTTTCACCTATGACATATTTTTTTGACTTTCATTCTTTTGATACTGAGTCTCAAAAGGGAAATTGTTCCCTCCTTAGTCAATTGTTTCGTACTTTTATTATGAGTCATATATTTTGGGCACTTTCCCTTTTCTCTCTAACTGCTTTTGTCATAGAGTTTCCACTTTCTTAATATCCTCCCTTGGCAAGTTGGCTTGCCAATTGTGCTTGACATGGAAAGCTCAATTCCACATGTTATTTGCATAATAAATATTAACTATAAATAAAAACTAAATGCATGCCTAAATAATTTTTATTTAGAAATTTTTTCCCTAGGAAACTTAATTAATTCCACTTAGTCCCCCTAGGTGTTTAGCATGGTCCACACTTTTGTTGTTTCAAAATGTGGGGACATGAAAATCCTCCCCTCCCAAATATTCTTGTCCTCAAGAAGAAGTACTCCAGAGTGCTGCAAATTTTTCCACCATGTAGGAGAACTGGAGCATCAACTCATGTGAAATTTTTTTTGACGGTCTCCATCAAGACAACATGTAAAGTTTCTACAAAAACAAGCAATGCCTGGGTCAAATATAGGACATGGTTGCATTTGATGCAGATGATAATGGGGTGGTTCCCTCAACAAATCCCCATGGATGAGTGTGGCAGCCTCTTGATCCTTACTTGGCATCAAAACAAATAAACCCTTCACCCAGATATCATCCTCATGTGTGTTGGCTGCCATAGGTGCGTGGAATAAATTATGGTGAAACAAATCTCTGCAAAATGTGTCCAGAAAAGGCGTGGATGCATTAATCCCAACATGGGATGGTCCAACACAAGGGATTTCTTTTGAATCTTCACTGAAAAGATAACTCCTTCAATGTGAAAAAAGATCCTTTCTCGGGCAATGTCCATATGCTTGGAACTCATCATCTGCATCCAAAAATTCCTCAAGCACAAAAAAATAGAATGCACCTCATGTGCATGTGTATGGAAGGTATCCAATATCTGAAAATTAAATCTTTGTGGCTTCCCAAATGTCAATACAATGTCCTTCACAACAAGGAATTTATTGCATAATTTAAACTCTTTACCTCCCACCGTCTTCATTCTCTAGGTGTCTCTATCCACCCAATGAATGTATAAAGAAGGACCTTGTTTATTTGTTGATCCATATTAAATGTGATCAGCCACCCCCTCTAGATCATATTCTACCAACCATAAGATATTTTCATAATGTGTCTCTTTCCCAACATGTTTGTTAGACAACCCTTCACTGGTGGAAGCAATTCTATTACATCTTTAATCCTTTATTTCTGTGATATTTTTATCTACCCAATACATGAATGGATGATCATATTTTCTTGTTGATTTACTTGGAATTTCCTCAACCATATTTCCCGTGGCTAAGAAATCCTCTACGCCATTCTGCATACCAATAGGTGATTGGAAAAAATACTCTTCATCATGGCTCTTCACAAACACCTGCAAATATGCTCCTTCCTCATAATTGTCCTCGACTTGAGGTCTCTCCATTACACCCAAAAAATTTCCTCCCATGCAACATTAAATGGATGACACCTTCAATTCCTTTTTAATTTGACACATCTGTAACTTTGACTCTTGAAGGAATCTTTGTGTGCTCTTCAATAAGTCACTAGTGATCTCCAACTTATTAGCGAGCCTCTACGATTCTTCTTCTTCCTTCTTGAGTGAACTATGGTATAGATCAGCCATCACTGAGGAGATGATCTATGTCAAAAAGTAAGTTTATATATTTCTCCTTCATCTTGGCCATGCCTTCTTTTAGTGCTATGCACTCCTCCATAAGGGCTTCTCCTTCCATCTCTCCACCAGAAGCTTTCCAACAACATGTTGCCACTAAGGAATTGATGTCAACAAAGTTTTTCATGGCTTCCATAAGCTTCTTTTTGTCCTCCTTTATTGATCCACTCAAATTTTGTGGCTCACAAAGAAGATCCTCCACCAAGTTTTCTTCTTCTAATAGCTCACATACATGACTATTTTTCTTGTGGAATGGATCCTGTTATTAGGAATTCTTAACCATTGTTGACACTTCTTCTTCCTCTGTAATGCAAAACACAACCACAAAAGAAAAATCATAGCAACATATCCTTCCCTTGAATAGTCAAATTAATTAACATAACGCATCATATACCTCAACCGTAGATCTTTTTATCTTCTCTCCAGAAAGTCCTTGAAATGATTCAATACCTGCGAGTTGGATCACAAGACAAATGAAAATATGAGAGCATCATGATAATCAACTATCCATACTGGTGATCAAGGAGTACCATAATATTTAATCACAAACACAATAATCAAATATAGGAAAGGGAAATGTTTTTGTATTAAAATATGGATGAGAAGAAGTACAACCAAAAGCCTTGATGTTGACAGCTTCTGTCTCAAGAAATGTATACAAACTCCTATGAAGACCTCTCCATCTACAAGCTACCTCTACTTTGCCTCTATTCAGACTTCAAACTAGCAGCATAAGGATTCTTTTTCTAGCCTCCCCCACTCTATTGATGGAGGTTCCATTTATAGGACAAGAACTCATAGGATGACTTGAAAAAAGGATAGAATAGGATCCCTACAGGTGAGGGAGACGAATGCCACCTATCCCAGACATGCAGGAACGAATTCCATATGGAATTTTATAGAAGCTTCTTTTTTCCCCCCTTTAAGTGACCCTCGATGCTTTTTGGTAAACTAGATAGAGCATCGATCTAGTATTTTTCCCACTGCAAAGGGCTAATGACAATTTTTGCTCAACTGATGGAGGCGTCGACGACGCTCTGTGGAAAAGTTAAAGGAGCACTTTTCCTTCTATGTCAGGGAAAAAAATGGCCAAGGTGATCCAGATCAGGCTTTGTGGGAGGTTGGTAGGCAACAAGAAAGTCATCTGAAGGCTAACTAGGCAATGTGAGATTTTAATGTGCAACATAATGCCCCCCAAAGTATGAAGCTAGAAGGAGTTGATAGGTGAAATACTTTGCAAGTTTTTCATCTGACACAAAGGCAAAGAGAGATAGACTTATAGAGGACTAGTAATTGGCTTTTATCCAATCCAATCACAGCTACAGACTAATATATTGCAGATCTATGATGATGACTATGTCATGGCTACCCAAAATACATTGTAGATCCATGATCAACCACTATAAGAGATAGGTCATAGATACGAGATATACAAAGTAGATCTATGCCTCTCAATTTCAGATATAAAACATAGCGACCGAACATACAATGTGGATCTGTGTCATGACTCTAAATGATCTCCAAATGCAACCTGAACATAGGCAATGATGATGATAAAGCCTAATAACTCAGGGTCTTCATCCCAATCTCCGAACGATATGAATCTAACCATGTGATTACAATGTATTGACATCGAACATGGTAGAAACCACTTGATTACCAGTCATTGATGTCAACTATTAACAAGTGCGAGGGAAATCACCATTGATGTTAATGATTCCCAAGGTATCTCATTACAAATCATTGAATGTGAATAAAGGACTTGAAGTTGAACATCCGATGAGATATTTCATTCAATATTCAATGATGTAAACTCATGCTGAAAGCGAGGTAACCTACCATTGAGGCATGTAGGCACAAGATACTATCTAGGTTTCTAGGTCAAATCCTTGGATAATGATCTAAAGTCGACAGGAATAGACCCTGACACAAGAGAGCCATGATGATTCCCACATCAGTGACACAAAACTAAGAATAAAATTTGATTTGGAACAATAGGAATGACTCAGACATGACTAAATTTTGAGGACAAGTGAGGTTATTGACGAATTATGTTTCTAAGAGAGGTAACCTTTGAACAATTGGGCAGCACAACACATGACTTGGTAGTATTGACTTGTGAGAATAGAACCAGGTGTAATGAAATGAATATAACGAAACATGCTTTTAATTGACTCAAAGGATTCAGGTGACTCACAAAAATGGATCTACTCGAAGACAAACGAAAAGCCCAAACTGTTCAAATATGCAAATGCAAATAGGTACCATGTTCAAAGATGGACTGTAGAGTACTGCCATATAAACAAATGTAAACCATTTCCCTTTCCTTGAATTTCCCCACCTCAAAAGGTGAGTGCCTCTTTTCATTTTTACAAGTCCAAAGAGGCTAACAAACACTCATTAAATCTCATCAAGTGATGAGTCCATTCTCATATTTTTCACGAACCTGAGAAAGGAGGGGTTCATTTCCGAAATAGGGTCTCAAATCATATGTTTTATGAGTCTGATGCAAGTAAAATAATTTGTCGTTTCATGTTTAGAGATTCTGAAATGACTAAGAAGACTCCAAAAAAGGGTCATTTTTCATAAATAAGGCCAGTCAGTCCTAAAAAGAGATAACCTACCCCCGACTAGTCGACCATTCTAATTCTTTTACAAGCGTGAACGTTACAAGTTCGCTTGGCAATATTTTTATGTTTTGAGGAGACTGAAGAGAGCTTAAATATAACTCCCGGACCAGGTTCCTTTTTTCATAATCTATTTTTTACGAGTTTGAAAAAGTAAAAAAATTACACTTGACACCTTTATACTTAATTTTTAATGAGCATGTAAAAAGCGTAAATGACGCTAAGTACTTTTTTTGTTTAGCTCTAAGCTCGAAAAAGACAAAATTAGCTTAAAACGTAACCATGACCCTCCATTTACTTGAAAAACTCAAAAAATGCTATCAAAGGTCATTTAATCAAAACTATATAAAGTAAAAATAAAAACCCACTTTTGAAAAAATGATTTGGATTCAAAATAAAATAAATTATAATATAACTTTGCAAATCTCAAAACATTCTATAAATAGAAGGGTAGGTAACTTTTATTTTACCATTGTTGTTTTACCATTGGGTGATTTTGGAAGGTAGCTTTGGTAGCAAGAGTTCCTTCGATGATTTTGCGAGGGCATTTCATTTCTTTGTTGTTTCTCAATCCATTAGAAGAGGTAAACACTTGGTCTTCTCCTCTTTTTATGTTCAATAGTTTCCAATTTTTCTTTTGCATTGTTAATTTGAAAGTTCCCTAACTATTTTTAAATGGTTTAAAACACAAAGTATAGGGTATATTTTTATTTGCAAAGGAAAATTAGGATGTTTTCCACCCCCATAGAAGTTTCAATGTCAAAACATGAGGCAATTTTTTTTTTGATTTTGGGGGTTTTAGTTGTCGGTTCATGCCCCCGATGGTGCTCTGTCTCGCTCGTACAAGAGCATCGATGATGCTATGCCCACAGCTGACAGGTACCCAATGCCTATTGCACCAATGAAAAGAGCCTCACAGTGCTCTGTGCACAAGGGCTAGGAGCGCCGGCCAAGAAGAAAGAGGAAAAACAAACCCCTAATTCGTCTTTAAATGCAATTATTATATTTCTACCCTAAGTATGTAATTTAAAACGCCATTCATTTTTCTTATTTATAGTCATGATGTCGTTTTTAATTTTGAAATTGGTATTTTGCAAGTACATCATGGTGATATGGAAAGAAAAGGAGCACGAAGTCCCAGGCAACTAGGCCGCAAATGATCTAGCTACCATTGATGCTTTGTGGAACTGTGGGCTTCTCAAATATTTCTGGATTCCAGGGATGAAAGCACATGTTCACCTGCTGGAGTACATTATCGACAAGTAGGATCCTGATCAGGATCACTTTGTGGTAGGGGTCCACATCCTACCTACAGAGATCGAGGATATCTATTTCCTCACCGGTTTATCTATGCTGGGAAGCCCTATAGTTATGTCGGGAGCACAGAAGGGAGAAGGCTCTTTGGATGACATCATTGATCAACATTGCTCATTGGGTATAGAGTCCCATCCAGTCAAGCTAGAAATCAAATCTCTAGTGGATTTCCCCCTGAGGACAGTAGTATACATCATCGACAGAGTAGCGGGAAATAGGGATTCCCACCTCACTGGTAGATCTCACATGTTATATGCCTTATAGTGCATGGAGCCTACTATATTCAACTGGTGTGAGGGAATTTTGGCTTGTCTAAAGAGTCAACTTAACAAGTGAAAAAGAGGGACCTTGAAACAGCTTGGTTGCAGAGTAGTGGTGGTGTCTTTCATCCTACAGCGGGTGCCTCACATGAGGCCATAGGTGACCATCACTATACTGGATTCTGAGGATCCGAGGATGCTTGCATGGGTGACAGCCATGCCCCTCCTTGGAGGTGGAGGACCCAAATTCACTTATGGTTCTGGGTTCTTTCGCTAGTTGAGGAACCAGCTACTGATGGTAGAGGATTATGCCTATGAAGGGGTAGACTTCCGCAATGACCCGGAGTTGGTTTTACCTAAGGGGGAAGTGTGGGACGACCAAGGTAAAAATACACTATCCACTCATGTTTTTTGAATTTTATATTTATTTGATTTTTATTTTCATAGTACTGAGATAAAAATGATTTCATGTAGACATCAGATCTGTTCGTCTAGCTGGGATGTCATCTATTGATAGGCGAGCAGGTACCCGAGATATGATGGCTTACTGTTCCGAAGCTGAGGAAGAGCTTTGACATCTTGAGGAGAACCTGCAGCAGCTGACTATGGGTATCCCCGATATGACCACTGATGAGGTTCCTAGGCATTATTAGCGCCATACCACAGGTGTCTCCAGACGGTTTTCCAGGATACTTTGTAGAGTGGCCCAGGCCATTGCATGCTACCATGAGCACCAGGAGGATTAGTTTGTCATGAGTATCATTTTTTTTGTATATGTATTACTGAAAGCTTCAAAGCTTCATATTTTTCCCTATGTATTATGTATATCCTGAAATTTTTACGGCCTTGGACGGGAACTAAAATCTAGAGATGCTTCAGCCCACAATTTTGTATCTCAGTGCTGCGATATATATATATATATATGATAGACTTTTATATTTATAGTTGTGTGTGGAAAAATTGATGTGTTGAATGACTTATCTACTTATGAATTTATACATGTTTTTTTATGTTTCCAATGGATTTTTGTTTTCAAGTATGAGTAACATGCAAATCTAAGACATAGTTAGCTAGGGAATCCGCCACAACATTTAAATGTCTCAGAATATGATAATATGTGACCTTCTCAAAATACCTCTCTAACAACCTAACTCTTCAGAAAGTACGAAGAAGCGAGGAATTCCTAATGGTGTAAGCTCGATTAAGTTGTTGTACAACTAGCTCAGAATCTATATTAACCCTAATTTATCTTCAAAATATAGGGCTTCCGTCAATAATCCAACTATGTCTTGGTATTCCACTAGATTATTGGTGGAAGGGCCTAAAAGAACACCCCCTTAACTCACCAACTCCTTTGTAGGAGAGTACAATACCCAGGCTGCTGATGCAAGATTAAGCGTATATCGATGTGCACCATCAGCAAAACCCATGTAGGAAGTCATCTATCCATCAGACAAAAGACATGCATAAGTACATTTTTATGAAAACAAATTTCAAATCACACAAAAGACACACCTCTCAAAGCTTGAGAAACACAACAAACTATAAACAATATGTACAAAGATCCTATGCTAGATGACCTAGGAATAGTATCTTTTAAGGTAGAGACCAGTTCGACGCTCTCCCAATGGTATCCCATCATAATCAACCAATTCATATTCTCCCTTTTCTAAAACACGACTGACAATATAAGGCCCATGCCACATAGACTCAAATTTTCCTGCCCCCAGCTTGCCATGCATCTGGTCATAGGTCAAGACCAGATCTCCTTCGTTGAAGGAACGGGGCTAGAAACTCTTGTCATATTGGACTTTCATTCTTTGTTTGTGTGCCTCATTAGCTAAGGCAGCATCACATTGAGTTTCATCAAGTTTATTTAGGTACATGAATCTTTCTTCATCTATGGTAGTGTTGGGTAGTAGTTCCACAGCCAGTTTCAAAGAAGGGATTTCACATTCTATCGGGAGGGTAACTTCCAGTCCGTATACTAATTGGAAAGGTGTAAATCCGGTGGAATTTTTTACAGTAGTCCTATAGGCCCAAAGTGCAGAGAAAATATGTAAATTCCAGTTTGACTTGGCTTTCCCTACCATCCGTTGAAGCATTGTTTTTAATAATTTATTTATCGCCTCAACCTGGCCATTGGCCTGGGGATAGTATGGTGTAGAGTTATCATGACAAAATCCTAACTTTACACTAAGCTCTTCCATCATCTTATTTTGAAAGTGTGACCCATGATCGGTCACAATGGCCCTAGGGATCCCGAATCGAGCAATGATATGATTGAATAGGAATAGTGCAACAATATTACCGTCTTCGACGTATGTGGGTATCGCTTCAGCCCATTTTGTAAAATAGTCAACAGCCACAATGATGTAGCCAAGCCCCCCAGCTGAGGTTGGTCTACAATGCATGAAGTCTATGACCCATTTTTAAAAAGGGCCAACTGCTACTACATGATGGAGAGGAGCTGTATGTGTGTGTTTCTTGGAAGTAAACATTTGACATGGTGGGAATTTCTTGACCCTTTCAATACAATATTTGAAAATGGAAGGATAGAAGTACCTGACACGTAGGATTTTCTGGGCAGTAGCCAACCCAGAAAGATGACTGCCACAATCTCCAGCATGGCAATCATTACGGACGATCTCAACCTCTCCATGTGTAAGGCAATGACGTAGGATAGAATCAACACCACGATGCTATAGAGTATCATTCAAGATAAGGTAACTTTTATCCTAGTGGCAAACGTGACGACGTTCATCTTGGGAGGTAGTAGGCTGGTATCATAAGGTTTGGAGATACAAAATGATGTCTCCATACCATGGATCAGTCATACTAATGAGAAACACTGATTCATCAGGTAAGGAATCAGAGGGCTCTAGATTCTTAGTAGTATGAGGAAGGTCACATATAAGCTCTGCAAAGACAAGGAACTTCTTGGAAGTACTTTTAGTGAATTCTATGTCAAAATCTTGGAGGATCACGATCCAACGTGAGTATTTTCCCCCAAGCACCTGACATGTCAGAACGTAGTACATGGGGTTGGAATCCACATAAACAGTAGTGGTGCGGAGAAAAATATAATGACGAAACTTCTGGACTACAATGACTATGGCCAGAGCGAGTTTCTCCACATGTGAGTATCAGGTTTCAGAATCCAAAAGACTCTTACTTGCGTAATAAATCACATGTTCTTGGTCATGTTCATCTGTTTGAACAAGGACCATGCCTATCGTAGACAAGGATGCAGCCACATACAAGGAATAATTCTTGGCATAGTTGGGTGGTTGCAACACAGGTGCATGGGTAAGTGCATGTTTAATATTATCAAAAGCGCACTGCGCGAAATCATCCCAAATGAAAGGAGTATCTTTCTTGAGAAACCTCATGAAACCATGTGTCCTCTCTGCATAATTGCAGAATAAACGATGCAACTAGTTTTCATTCCCTTGCAAACTTTGGAGATCAGTAACATTCATGGGAGCAGGAAGGGCCAAGATAGCCTCAATTTTCAAAGGATCGATGTGGATATCATCTTTAGAAATAATAAAACCAAGAAGTCAACCAGCTTTGACACAAAAAACACATTTATGGGGGTTTAGACGAATGTTAAAATGATGACATTGAAGAAACACAACTCTCAGATGATCGACATGGATATCTCACTGCTTAATGGGCAGGAAGGTCATCTAGATAGGGTTCCACAACATGTTTAATGTCGTGAAAAGCATATGACATGGAACGTTAGAATGTCACGCTAGAATTTTTTAAACCAGAAGGTAGTTTACGATAAGCAAAAGTCCCCCAAGGGAAAATGAATGCCATCTTGTGTTGATCTGATGGGAGGATCTTTATCTGATTATAGCTAGAAAATCCATCCATAAAGGAGAAAATAACGCTTCCGGCACAATTATCGATTATTTGATCGATATAGGGAGTGGGAAATTTATCTTTTGGAAAAGCTCAATTTAGGTCCCTAAAATCGATACAAACCCTAATAATACCCTGCTTTTTATTCATAGGGACTATGTTGGACACCCATTCAGTTAGTGGTACAGTCTAAATGAAACCATCTTTTAGAATTTTTTCAACTTCTTCTTTGATAGTGGCTGCTTTTCAAGGATGAACCTGTCGTAGTTTTTGGCGTACAGGCTTGGTGTCAGGATAAGTTTTGATTTCATGGACAATGGAGGGATCAATCCCAGGAATTTCTTCATATGTCCATGCAAATATATCTTGAAATTATTTGAAAAGAGTCATGTATGTTTGGATTTCTTTAGGGGAAGCATTCTATCCTATGGAAATGTTCTTGGAAACACCCGGTTTCATGAATATGTCAACAGGTATGGTCTTGGTAATGTTTCATAAATTCCCTTAGAATCGACACTAGAAGTGAGGATCAGAGACTGAGGGTTGAGGACTATATCGGATGAAACCGTGAAGGCAAAGTGGTTTTATACCATATGGAAAGAAGATCTGTGATGATAATCTTCCCAAGGCATCGCATCTAATGACATAACTTCCATGATAGACTTGTCTATAGGAATTTTGTGTGAAATATAAGCCAGAGATGGGGAGGGGTGTTCGAGCCAATATGGCATGTCATAATAGTCTGAGGCCACCAAGAGATGATCATTGATGGAGAGATCACTGGTATCTTGGATTGCATTGTACATCTCTTTGAAAGGGGAAAAGAATGAGGATTCATTAGCAATTGCTTTTCCTTTGTCTGTATGAGAGTTAGAAATCATATTAATGGATGCAGTTCGTGAAGCAAGAGGAGGGTTGGATGAGGGAAATACTCCCATAAGTGAAGAATATTTGATGAGACCTACTCCGATGTCTTGATATTGTGGGGTGTTTAAGAGCAGAACGTTGTTTGCATCATTTTTAATGGCGCTAGGTGTGATGAAGTCTAACTGGTCAACAGTAACAATATTTCCTTGGAATGGGAACTGGACGACTCGAAAAATGGTCGATGCTATAGCTTGCATAGCATAAAACCAGTTACGACCTAGGAGTAAGTTGTAATCCAAAGGAGCGTCAATGAATTTGATATGAGTGGAGACTGACTTTCCCCCCAGTTCAACATGAATGAAAGGTAGTAATCCATAGGGTTGAAATCTGCGACCTTCAGAAGCCTTAAGAGTGGTAGGTGAACGGTTGATTTCCGAAGATCCAATGGCTCTCTAGCAAGATAAAGACATAAATGATGTAGAGGCACCCTTGTCCAAAACAGTATGATGGATAGTATTTCCAGCAATCTTTGTAGTGATATGGAAAGCTAACTGATGTGAAAGTATCATCTTGAAATTATCCAGTTTGAAAGTGATGATATTACTATTCTCGGTATCCATAGCTCCAAGGGCAGTAAGCAAATTTTTTCATTGAGTTGGCCAGGTTTGGAGTAACTCTAAAGCCGACATAGCATAGGGTTCCTGGGCCAAATATTCAACAATATTATAGTATTGGGTGGAACGAGCATTAGGATTGATTATGGACTTACGTAGAGTGCCCTTTGGTGGATGGAAAATTGCTTCAAGTATAGGTTTTTCAATATGAAGACCATTATTAGTAGGAGGTATGGAAGTTGAGGGTTTTTTAGATGGAATATCATTAGGTTTCTTTTCTGGAGGAGGGTCATAACTGTGTGCTCTTGTATTCAAGTTCACCGTTTCACTAGACATCATATGAACTTCATTAGTGGATGAAGAAGTTTTGTTCAAGGACTTATGATCAATTAACTGTTGTTGGGAAGGGAAAGGATATTTTAAAATGGCAGGGGTGGGTGAAGATTTTAAAAACTTACCCACTTCCTCACGATAAGGACATTCTTTTGTAAAATGATCACCTTCGTAGATTAAACAAGGGTACTTCACCTTTCTCTTTCCTTTTGAATCATTATCCATATTCTATGTTTTATTTCCTTCCTATTGGTTGTCAGGTTTTTAATATTTATTTTTCCCTTTTTTCTTCCCACTTAAAGATTCAGTGGATTGAACCACATTTACTTCAGTGGAAGAAACAGGAGAGGATGCAATTTTAGCAGGTGGTGCTTGTTGATTGGATGGAGTGGCGATTTGTTTCTTACAGGATTTAGCCACTGTTTTTGTCTGAAATGAACCAAGTATGCCATCTGCATGTGGTTCAGTTGTAGGTCTAGATGGATCAATTGTAGGTCGATGAGCATGGGGAATCAGGTCATACAAAGTACCTGACTGGGAATAAAAAAAGTCTTGGTATTGAGCGAGGCTAATAGCTTGCTCCTCAATCACAACGCCTCCCATGTCGACATATCTAGCAATAGGTGGTAGTAAAGACTTTGTAAACCAATCAGCTAGCAACTGATCAAGAATAGGGACCTTAATCAACCTTTGTCTTCATCTCCATTCATGAATATGATCGGAGATATGAGTAGATGTGGTTTGGCGAAGTGAGGTTAAAATTTATGTACCTGTTTCATATCGGATTGGAAGTTGAAAGTGTGTCAAAAAGGCCATTTATAGGGCATGAAAATCCCAAAAAGAGTGCTGTGGTAATTCGATGTACCACTTTGCAGCAATACTAGTGAGGGTTATTTGAAAAAGGTGCAGACGGATTGAATTGTCCATCAAGGAATTGGATGAAAACCACAAGTGAAATGTCATCACGTGGTTTTTTGGATCCTCACTGGGTATACCATCAAACTTAGGTATATCGAAAGGTAGCTTTACAGGAATGGCGGGCCAAAAGGGGTCATGATGAATTGGGTCATTTATCAATCTTGACAAGTCTGGAAAATCTAAAGTGGCCAAAAATGGTAGTTGTTGATTTGGTTGAGGATACTCATAATAATTATAGGGAATTTGCTGACTAGTAGGACTGTATGCAGATTGATAGATGGGTATAGATGATTCCCCTAAAGCTTGTTGGTTTCCAGAATTTCCATGGGGAGGTGAACCTTCGGAGGGAGGGGGTCCTCTGGAAGGTGGTGGTGGTGGTGGTGGTGGGGTTTGCCTCCACCAAGTTGTGGTGGTGGCCCTCCTCCTCTAGATGGCGATGGTGGTCCACCAAATGGTCCACCAGGTCCTCCAGGACCTCTAGGTCCTCCAAGTCCTCGTGGTGGTCCTCCTGGGGGAGGTCCACCATATCCTCCGATAGTATTAACAAAAGTCCCTCCATATGATGGGTTATTTGACCAATTGTGTGGTCCCCAAGGTACAAAAGCATTTCTAGGGTAAGGAATTCCAAGATAAATAGCCGTAGGTGGTGGTTGTTGGTAAACTTGATTAACCATAGGCTATTGAGTTCTTGGATAAGTATATCCCCAAGAAGCCGTATTATTGACAGGTTGTGGCCCTAAGGGTTGGCCTGTACTAGATGGGGGGGGAACAACATGGGTATTGGTGGGACGTATAACTACTGCAAGTTGTCTTGAACTAGGAATAGTTCCACTGATAGGTAATGTAACTCACACCAGGGGTTGTCCCCTGGCATGAGAGTTTACTGACATGTCTTGATTTGAGGATTGCCCCCAAACCATGATAGGTATGGGAGGTCTAGTAATAGGTCCAAGATGTGACACCGTAGGGTTATGGTTTAGACCTAGATTACCTTGAAATGGAATTTCTTCAATAGGTCCTAACACTTGAGCTAGTGAACGATATCCTTCAGGCCATGGGTTACGAGAAGTTTCACCATAAGTTGGGTGGCCATCAGAAGAAGGTTTAATTTCATCTTTAGGCCAAGGGTCTATATTATGGGGTAATTGTGTTGGTAAAGTTTCATTATGGGACATAGGTGGAGGAGTAATTATTTCTACTCTCTCTGAAAAGTTACAAGCTCGATCGAGAGATGCATTAATTCTTCTCTCTTCCTCCTCTCCCAAGGGAGGATTTCCTAGTGACGGTCTAATAACCCCAAATTTAGAAATATATTGGCCCATAGAAGTCCTTGAAAAAGGAGCATCCAGACCATAATCTGGTGGGGCAGAAGTATCACCATGGCCTTCCAATGGAAGATGTACAAAAACATTGGTTGTAGGAGGCAATTGGACTAAAGGATTCGTGTAAACAGTGAAATCTTCTTTGGTTTCAGTAGCTAAGGTAGTTCCTATGGGAACAATAGAAAAAATCAGTTGTTCCATGGTTACTCCTTCTTGTCCTTCCACAGTAGGAGGAGAGTCGAAAGATAAACCCTACAATCTACGATATTGACGTCTCGCAAGTTGCTCAACCATGGTGGTGGCTGAAGTTACTTAATCTAGTTCAAAAAGGGAGTAAAAGCACACAAACTAAAACTACTCAAAGATTAAAGGTCACAAGTAGAATTAAGTTATAGGAGGAGTTCAGAATAGTCGGTCTCTCACCAGGATTGTCAAGTAGCTGCAACTTGAGATATACCTCAGGGGTACGTGTGTAGTAGTCTCCCTGAATGCTATTTTTGGTTTATTGATCCACACAAGATGGCTAAAGGGATTTTCTCAAATATTCAGGGTATCCTAGTGGTTTCTCCCGATATACTGCTGGTACGTGGGAGCTCAAATCGGTAGTAGTGTTGTCTAATGCACAACCGTACACAAGGGGCCTTCTGATATACAATCAAGTACGTGAAGTACCTTTCTATATACCTTGAGGGTACGTGAAAGGCCGTTTGATTTACCAACGGTACGTGGAAGAACCGTGTGATTCCCGGGATTTAGTGCAGACTGTTAGAATAATCAACCCATAGTTAGCTACCTTAGACATTAATTAATCCAATTTTTTTCTTATTTTCCTAGTTTCCATATTCCACTTTATGCAAGTTGTCCTCCACACATCCAAAGTGGTCAAACTTGCTAAATTTGATTCATGGAGTGCTTGGGAAACCAATTGGAATCAAATCTGCTTTATTCCTGGCCTTCCGAGCGCATGTCTGCTTTTTCTGCTCTATTGCCTTCTTTTTTTGAGTTTTAAGGAAATTGGGAAAGTTTGACTAGGTGAAGTTAACTTGTTTTTTGTCCTCATCATCCTCCACTCTTTTATCCTAAGAAAATCATGTATGAGTTGTCATTCCATCATCTATTATCTTGCCGAATTGATTTTGCCAATTCGTGAACTCCTAGACAGATTTGGAAACTGCTTTATGCACCTATGGGGGATTTGCTTAGATTTAGTAAGCCTGCTTTTGACCAAATTCGAATGGCATCCNACCCTATGACTTCATATGGTTGGATATTGTACACTTATTCAATATAGATTAGTGTTCTGCTCCATATTCAGTCTCCTTTGTGAGTAATTTGCATGTGTAATTGGCAATTTCTGTGAGTGTAATTGTTCTAACACCTGGGTTCAATTTCCACACAGACACATAATGACAACTCCTACGCTTAATGGCATCCGAACACGTCACTAACCTATCACTCAACTTTCTATACAATTTTTAGACCTAAAGCTACTGTTAATTTTATCTGGACGATTAGGTGAATGTTTGTGGAATGTTATCTCCAATAATGAATATTAATCTAAATGTACTGCACTTTTCAACTTCAATGAGAACTAACTAGGGAAAGGAAGGAACCTTTTCTTTTCTTTTCAGCAATATACCAATAGAAATTTGTTTTCAACAATAGAACGAAATCCAAGAAAGAGATGCAAAAGGAGTCTTTCAAACACAAAAATTCTTTCACATAAGCATTCCAAAGTTTCTAAGAAAAGAAGGGAAAGAAAACTAATCCTCTAACGTGCATGCAAACTAATTTTACTACAATGTCAAAAAGACTAATCTTTCCAAAACACACATGCAAATGAAAAAACACACAACCTTCGCAAGCGTAAACAAGAGGAAAGTAAGACGATTCTTTTTGTATTTTTCTAGAAAATAGGAAGCACACAAAGCAGTATTTTCAAAGAAAACTAATACTCTAGGAAGAGGCTATAGGTTCTCTTTTCAAAAATAATATTTTTTAGATACTTTAATAGAAGTAAAAACTGAAGTATATCTCCAATTTCGTTTATGACAATGCAAAAAGTAATTTTTTTTGGATTTGAGCTCAATGATAGAGAATCAGAAACAAAAACCAATAAACATATAGCAAGCAATCAAGCAAGAAAAACCATACTTAAAGCAAAAGGATAGTTTTCAAAATTTTTAATAAAATTTTCCAGACAGACAGTCTAGAGGACCTACCTCGACGTGCTGAGAGGGGCTGCACCAAAGTGTTCTAGGGTGCTATGGTGCTCCTAGCCTCTTGAAAAAAGGTGTCATCGACGCTCTATCAACCACGCAGAAAGGCGTCTTCGAGGCTGCTACCAAAAGGGGTGAAGGCATCGTGGGTCTGATCGACACTCTGTCAGTCAAGGTAAAAGGCATCGTCCGACAGTATAATGAAAAAAACTAAGAGCTTGCAAGAGAAACCAGAAAGGCTAAGAAAATTGAAAGGAGGATAAAAATCACTCAGAACAGAAGCAAAATATCAAAAGCACAAGATAGATGACTTACCTTACAACAGAAATAATTGAAAACAAGATATAAAAACCTTCATAGACGGGATGGTTACTGATGTTTGTAGATCTGGCTGGATATGCACCATATTGGACTGGATATTCCCCAGATCTGACTAAATTAGGCTACTATCCCCAACGGAGTCGCTGATTTTTTTATTAGGAATTATCGACCAGTGCTGACACTGCTTGTTCCTCTATAATGCAAAACACAACTATAGAACAAAAAATCATAGCAACATATCCTTCCCTTGAATAGTCAAATTAATTAACATAACGCATCATATACCTCAACCATAGATCTATTTATCTTCTCTCTGGAAAATGCTTGAAATGTTTCAATACCTGCGAGTCGAATTACAAGACAACCGAAAAGATGAGAGCACCATGATAATCAATTATCCATACTGGTGATCAAGGAGTCCAATAATATTTAATCACAAACACAATAATCAAATATAGGAAAGGGAAATGCTTTTGTATTAAAATATGGATGATAAGAAGTACAACCAAAATCCTTAATGTTGACAGCTTATGTCTCAACAAATGTCTACAAAATCCTATGAAAACCTCTCCAGCTACAAGCTACCTCTACTTTGCCTCTATTCATACTTCAAACTAGCAAGATAAGGATGCTTTTTTTGGCCTCCCCCACTCTCTTCATGGAGGCTCTATTTATAGGCTAAGAACTCATAAGATGACTTGACAAAAGGATAGAATAAGATCCCTATAGGTGAGGGAGGTGAATGCCACCTCTCCTAGACATGCAGGAACCAATTCCATGAAGGATTATGTATGGAATATTCTAGAAGCTTCTTTTTTTTCCCCTTTAAGTGACCATCGACGCTTTTTGGGAAACTAGACAAAGTGTCGATCTAGGATTTTTCCCACTGCAAAGTGCTAATGGTGCTTTTTGCTCAAATGATGGAGGCGTCAACGACGCTCTATGGAAAAGGGAAAGCAGCGCCGTTCCTTCTAGGTCAGGGCAAAAAATGACCAAGGTGATCTAGATCAGGCTTTTTAGGAGGTTGGCAGGAAACAAGAAATTCAATCTGAAGGCTGACTAGGCAATGTGAGATTTTCATGTGCAATAATTCACAACACAAAACTCATTCACGGTATACAAGTCAACCTTTGAATTTTCTACAAAATCACTTCCATGATGTGCAGTGGAGGGTATCTTTGAAGGTTGGAATGACATGTGATATGGACATAAATTAGAGAGCATATCATTCCCTATCATTTCAGCTTCATCATGCTGCAAAGGAATCCAAAATTCTAAACTGTGCTCATCTCTTTGCATCATATTTTTCTTCTTCAATTTTCCTAGTTCATACCAAGCGATGGGGGCTTGTCTTCCACTTCAGTCAGAAGTTCAGATAATGACTTTAGATATGATTTTTGTTCTTCTTTTGTATTTTATCCAAAATATCCCTTATCATCATTGGTAGTATCACCATCCTATACATTGATTTTGGGTCCACTAATAGGTCACAACAGAATCAAAATCCGACGGATGCCATGTCTGAACTTTGGAAAACATGTGTCTATTATTCGACAACAACATTTTTTTTGTCGTTAGTGGAAATTAGTCAGATATTATACTTCCTTTCGACCCTCATCAACATTTCGACATAGTATCAAGCTAATATGGGGAAGTCTTTCATACCTACGTCGTCGAATTTGAGATGGTCTGGTTGTCAAATTTCCGATGTCTTCTTGTCAAATTTGAGATGACTAGGGTGTCATATTTTTGACTGGCCATTGTCGAATTTGGGACGACTAGGGTTTTGGATTTCTGACTGTTCCTCGTCAAATTTGAGATGTCTACTAGTCAAATTTTTGATAGATATGACATCAATATTGCACCTGTCAATCGTCGGTTCAATTACCTCTTCGTCAGATTCCATACCATGGGAGTTAGAAATCTGACGGGTTGTAGGTGGACAACAAGTTAGAAATCCGACGGCCTGTAGATTTAAAAAAAACAGCATGCTTCAAACCACGAGAAAACGCAGAACGAATGTGCATGAGTGGCGAGAGCGGGGTGTAAGGCATAGAATTTGATCTTAAAGATGAATCCAACCAATTATATCACAAAAGTTTTCAAACTTCCTATATTTTTCATTCAGACCTCCCACCTGCAAATAATCTCATAATCCCTATAATACCTAGAAAAAACAAATTCAGACTAATGCTTAGTCTATAAGCATACAATTATTGAATCTCCAATTGACCTTGATAGAATCATCGTTGCATATTCAGTTTATAGGTTGAAATTTCATTAAAAGGTGATTTCCATGGCCACGCGATTGAACATGAGCATGTGCTTAAAGCCAACCGATAGATTGTCTTCCACGCATCCCCTGCAATTGGGAAATTGCAAGTCGATATCTTGATCAAGAACATTCTTCTTTAGAATGGAAATGATGCAAATAAGTTTTTGGAACTACCCTAACTTCATTGTATTTTGTCACAAATGTAGAAAGCACATGATCTTTGACATTAGGAACATAATTTTCTTGAATATTTTCAAAAAAAAATCACCCTTCAAATTTTCTTTATTGTTTGAAACTGGAATTCTCTCTTAAGTGTTTCCATGTTTAAAAGATTCAAAATTGTTGACAATGTTATTTGTCACTACTTTTCTATGATCAAGGAACTCACTTTCAGGCACTAATCTAGAACCTCTAATTTCTTTTTCCATTAACAGAAGGATATGTGGGCACAATTACTGTTTGTAAACCCTTCTCTAAAAGAATTTTTCCTGTAAGATATACATTTACAAGTGATGTTTGTCCTCCATCAATAGAAATCACCCTATTTAGTTTGATTACTTTCCAATACCCTAGCTCCCACTCCCAAAAATATCCTCTATTATCCCCTTTTTTGCTAGGTTCATTACGCCAGTCATAAAAGTGATGCTTCCCAAACATTGCATGTAAGTGGTTGCAAAATATAAGCAGATATGAAATGCTTCACAAATACACTTTCATATTGTTATCTGTTATTTGTAGATGCATTGAATGACATTGGAAAGTGTAAAAAAATATCTTAGACAAGGATCCTTTGATATGGAAAACACTAGTATATGGGGGTTTCCTGTATCAGTATCCTTAAAACTGTTTACAAATATGGGCATTTATGAGAAACAAATATGGGGGTTTCTTGTAGCAGTGTCCTTAAAACCAATTTTTTTATATGGGTTTAATATTTCAAAGAGCACTATACTCCATTTTGTAGCAACACTAGTATGATTTCATCAATACATGATTTGGATTTCCCATCATCAATATCTGGCATAAAGTCCTCTTTCTCTGTACCTTTATCATCATACTCCTCACATACCTCTTTTACCACTAGAGTAAAGCCAGTTTCAGCGTTGTCAACTCCCATGTCATCTATTTTATTTATCCTTTCCATGAGCTAAATGAAATTTTCACCATCCCTTAGCATCTGAGATATTTTGATTCGTAAACTAGGCCAACTGGACCCTTTATTCACTTTATGCCTAATACCATATGAAAAGGACGATTTATCCTTAAAACCTAGTTTTGAGTCAACTAATGACCTATGAATGCATGAATGAGCTAGTCATGGTTGAGATAACATTTCCACACAAGGTAGAGCCATTAAAATCTAGGATTGCAAGAGAAAAATATTATGATACATGTAATGTGACAAATGAAATCTCAATGAATTTGGGATGCAAACTGAATTGATCACATAGAACTTCAAATATCATTATAATAAAACAACCAAGTATGAAATCGATAGGAACAAGACAATAATTATAATGTTCTCATTTATTAGGTCCAAGATAGAGATTAAAGAGATCATATAAACGTATACCAAATAGTAGTGATTTATTTCAAATTTATAAAAGAAGGAGACCTAAGTAAATTTACTTTGGGATTGTTAAGGGATGACCAATTGGTGACCACGGTATTTTTTAAGGATTGTAATATTATATTTAAGTATAGTATTCTAGGAAAATGTTCTTGATTGAAAAAACATGTTTATAGATAGGCAGGAGAATATTAAATATGAAACATAAAATGAAAACTGAAATGTATAAAGTATGGTGAATATTATGATAAAAAAAACATATTTTATGTAAATATAGGCAATATTAGACACCAAATAGAGAAATTATTTTTTGAAAAAAACCCAAAAAATAGCCAATTGGCAAAATTTCGCCACTAAAAATTACCCTGTTGGTGACATGTTAGGTGAATCCAAAATCTCTGGACATGTTTGGATGCTTCCTTTAGAATTTCAAAGAGAAAATCAAACACATACCTTGAGGAGAACTTCAACTTTAATCATGAGTCCCACAAAACTCTACTTAAGTAACAAGTCTGAAATCACCCCTTTCCTTGGTCTATGTCATTCACCAAGTAAAAAAAGGGCAAAATTAATGACATTAATTTCTTTTAAACATTAGCTCGTGACTGCAAATGGATTCTATAATCTCAAAGTTTTATAAATGATAGTTTTTTAAGGATTTTTCGAGGCTATCTCGAACCTTATGGTGTTGTTCCCCTGCCAACGAGCATCCATAGCCTTGAAAGAGACACCCTGAGCAATATGGAATCAATCAGTCATGCCTTGTCCTTTAACAAACTATGTAAAATCTAATAAAAGGGGTTGTCTTTACGTGTTAAAGAGAATACATGGGGTCATATTTATGGAATGTTTTGTACCTGTTGAATAGAAACAAATTTTTAGTTTCTTAGTCTAAACAAAGTGTGTTTGGTAATAGAGCAATTGAATTGTACTAAAATAACACAAACAAAGGGAATATCATTGGTTGAAAGATAAGGTAGATTGCTAGTATTTTAATATAAGACATCATTGTACTAACTAGAACTCAATCATAAGTCTTGAATTTCTCAAGTGGGTCATTCATCTTTGAGAAATTGACCTCCTCTAACATGCCAAATTCCTTTTTTTCTCCTCAACATGTCTTCAAATTGAATCTTCCCAATTATTCTGAAATACCATAGTTGACCAATCTCCACATTACATGCTCGTGGATAAGTGTTTTGAAATGCAAGGACAAAAAAACTATAAGAGAGGCACCCAACATTGGCACTAAGGATGAACAAACCCAACACCATAACAATAACAACATATGAGAGGCACTAAAACTTGGCACTAAGGATGAACAAACCCAACACCATAACAATAACAACATATCCATGGAAAAAAATTAATATGAAAACAACCACAGATTAACACACAACATCGACAGAGCATCAACTAAAGACAATTTCAAGCTCCCCGTAACAACACACTTCCTTCATGATGGAAAAGCTAGTATTATAAGACTTAAGGTTAATTTAAATGCTGCCTAGGGCCATACATTTCACCAAATAGATACCCCTAAAAAACATCTAGAGCAAGACCATTTTTTCCCTCAAAGCTTATTGATCTATGGCTACAATTTCTTGCCTTCATTTTGAGACTAATTTCCACCCCATGTTCCAAATTCAAATATTCAATCAAAATGAGTGAAAATAATAAATCCATGCCAAGATTCCCCCCTAACATTTTATTCACAATAGGTATTTTAATAAAGAAAATAAGAACAAAGAAAAATAAAGTCTTGTCACTAGACTGCAAATTATGTATTCTCAGTCTCATCTTGTGAAGACTATAACATGACTGCACAACATTGTGCCAAGAGAGAAATAAATGCAACCTCAATTCATGGAAGTAAGAGCTGACCCAGATCATATCCTATGAAGTACGATTTCTAAGGCATTTAATTTCAAAATTGGTATATTCTAATGTAAATATGAAAGGACACGACACAACTTCACATGAGCCTTGTTTATTTTATATAGGCACCGAGTGTAGAAAAATGTTCTATATCATCAAACCTTCCCATTTTGCTATCTCAACCATATATATATGTAAGAGAGGAGAAACATGGGTAAGGTTATGACTAAACTGAAGATAGAGATAAAAAAAATTTAAGTGAGCTAAAGGTCAAATAAATTGTCCTAGTTTAGTTCGAAATTTCTGCATCAAAATGTTCAAAGACATGACGAGCTTCCTCTTCTGTTGCTAGAAAAACTTTACAGATACTTAACCCATCTTCCAAAGCATCAGGGTGTACTTTGAATGTGAAATAAAAAGTATTGGAGACCTGGTCAAAGCCACAAATATAGTTGTATGAATCTCATTTTACTTTGAAAGACTGGAAGCACTAAGAAAACCTATAACAAACCATACCAACTCATTAAATTCATGCATTTGTGAAGGAGGACTTATAATCAGAAACTTTAAAACTGATGCATTAGAATAGAATTTGACTGTGAAATAGACCACCAGTTTCTCCCATGGAACACAAAAAATTTCTCATCATCAACCCGGACTTACCTCACTACTTCTTAGTTCAGGTCTGGTAACATTTGCAACAACTTCAATATTTATGAGTGGTCGCTTTGGATCATCTATTTGTGTGAATAAAACACAAGATTTGAAAAGAAGGAAGTCCCCAACTTCAACCCGCAATCCCAATTAATACAATTCTTCTACTTGAAACATACTGATATGTTTTGAGTTGATCAAATATGTAATGTTCCTAAAAGTGAGATGCATGAAAACCCTAAAAATGACATGCATGCAAACCCTAAAAGTGACATGCATGAAAACCCTAAAAGTGACATGAAAACCCTAAAAGTGGTATGCATGTAAACCCTAAAAGAGACATGTAAACCCTAAAAGTGACACACAAACCCTAAAAGTGACATGCATGCAAACCCTAAAAGTGACATGCAAACCCTAAAAGCTATATAAGAAGGTTAGTTGAACCAAAAAGGTATGTATGTTATTATTCATCTTTTTGGAAACAAGTTTTGAGAGTTCGATGAGCTAATTAGGGTTAATGGCGAATTTCCTTGGCCATCATTGATTTCGGCGGTGAAACTTATCCATCCTATTCAATTCGAGAGGGTAGGTCATCCGGATCTATAGTTATATAGTGAACCTTCTTGGTAAACCTTCTTGTTGTTAGTGCTTGTGAAACCCATATATGCATCATTTGAATTATTATGAAAATATACAAGGTTTGAAGCACATATACAACAGTAGTAAACATAAAATCAGACCTTTAGCAATTGAAACACCTACAGGAATAATACTGTGAAGTGTTTGACGAAATGTAAGCTTAAATATTCCCAAATAGTGAACACCAAAACATTGAAAGCTACAGAAGAATACAAATCATAATAAAGAAGGGAAAAGCAGTCATCTATCTAGTTATTTGAAGGCACTTCCACTCATTTTGGGGTTGGGGATCTTACAAAATATGTCCTGATTTTTAATTCTTCTTTGTATTGACTTCTAGCATTCATTCTATTAACACTAGACTTTAATCAAGTTTGACCAGTATCAACATATCATTTGACTTGGTAAGTTACTTTTAAGAATGTGAGAATTTACTACTCTAGCTTCTTAAAATGAATGCCACATTGCAAACTAAAATATAAGTCCGACCAACTAAAATATATCTGTGTACATATTAAACAAAGGCACTGTATATTACATAGCACAACTCTCTCTGACAGAAACTGAGATCTTTCTAAAAAAGCATATATATAGAGAGAGAGAACCACAATGTCCTTTGCAACATTCACAAGAATGGTTTGCAAATTAGAAGCAGACACATATACTAATTGTGAAGACAAAAAGGTAACATAAGTTGCATTTTATATTACTAGTCAAAACTTGCCATTCAAATTTCAATAGAGCATGTATTACTAAATCATACCTACTAATGAGCAAAGCCACTCTTGGAAATAGGATATTTAATTGATGCGGCTTTGATAATAAAAAAATAATGATTTCACTTTCATACATCTAAGAAGAGAATGCATTTAATTTGAATGGTTGTAGCAATATTGTTATACATATGATATACAATGTTGTATTCTTATTGGAAGTTAGAGGAAAAAGAATGCAGAGGATGTCTACAATGCCACACATGCCAAATGATATGAATCTAACTAACTGAAAGACTTTAACAAAGGAAGACTCATGAGTCACAGGAGAAGAAATATAAAGAAACAATACAACTGGATTGACAGGCGACACCCACAAGGAAACTTCCAACTTTTCCCCAAGGATTGTTCAAGTGATGAAAGGTGGACTTTGTTGGTACATTCAAACATATACATATAAAAGGGAGGGTATATATATCATTATTCTACAAATTAGTTGACAAAGTACTTAGAATCTCAAGCAATTCCAAAACAATTCGCTTGAAACAAGAATTGAGTAAAAATATGACAAGTAGAGGATAAATTATCTTTTGATTCTTTTTATAATAATTACTATTAACAAAAAATATTTTTTACTTTTATCAGTAAAGATGATAAAAAATTACTAATTTACTTGTCTTTAACTTAATATAAAATATGTTTTGAGTCTTTAAACAATAATAAGCGGGCAAATAAGCCATATCTCCCAAATCTAGGCACACTTTAAGTAGTTTTGAGAATTTCGTGATAAGTTTGAAGACTAGAACAACATCAATCCTTTGTCCCTAGGCGTAATCATCTTTTTAAAGCATAATTAGAGTAACAATTCGGGTGTATTTGAGGCTTCTTATAGGGGCATGCAACCATAATCTAGTAATGGGAAAATGGCATAAGGTTATTTCCTCATATTCTATGTATTTGTAGCCATCTTATATGGTCAAACCTGGAAGAAGAACATAAAATATGATTCATGTAGAAGTCAATAAACAATTTTGGTAAGTTATGGGTTATAATGTGGGTTAAAAGTGCCCTAAACCTCAATCCTAGGAATACCTTAGTAGAAAATAAGCCTATCCATGATCCATAATTAAAAAAAAAAGGATTTTTGTCCACTTATGTTGATGAATGATTCTATGCCTATTTTTACCTCAAACAATATTTTGAAGTAATCCCGATTTCATTTTAGGAGAAAATTTATGGTAAAGAAACAATCTAGGGCTTGCTTGTTTTGAGAGAATAAATGATGGGGTCAAACCCTTATATGATCATACAATAGATGACATTTTTTATGTTATGGATGATATTTTCCTAGAAGTAAAGCATGCATGTAATGAAGATTCTTGGAGATAGTTTGGAGATCCTATTTATGATACTTCTATTGTTGAAAGTGATGAATATTTTCAACCATATCAACATGCTAGTACTGCATATTTGGAGTTGCATGAGAGGATTTTTGATGTAGATTTGGAGAAGGCTTCGGTGCCCACTTTCAGGGCAGACTTGGTCGATCATTTCCAGCCATCTTCTTTAGATATTATTGCATATTTGGAGCAGCAAGATGATGTCTTATTTGAAAGTTTGGAACAGCAGTGTTTTATTTCTTCAAGGGCAAGTTTGGGCTAGCTTTGTTTTCCCTCTTCTAGGGAAAATAAGGGGCATAATTCCCAGCCATGTTTTCTAGAGAGTGATGTTGATCTTGATGATCATTTGGGGCAGCAAGAAGGTATTGTTTATGCAGATTTTGATAGGGATTTCCAGCCATATCCTTCAATAATAAATGCTGGTTGTTATCTTGGTTTAGGGCATAAAAATGGTGTTATTATTATAGGTTTTGGGCATAGCATTGTACACCCTCTCTTAGGGTGTATTTTGAGCATTTCTTGCAGAGATACTTCCAGCAATGTAATGCTTTTGTTCATCCTGATTTGCATCATTTCTTGGGGCTGTTTAGTCATTGATTTTATGCAGAGAATTTCCATCCACCAAATGAATTTAAAAATGATGAATTAATGGGAAATAAATCAACAAATCTATATGATTTAGGGGCTAGAAATGGTGCATTCCAATAATAGTTAAAGGTCATAATTTTCCACCCTGTACATCTAAAAGTATGGAATTTGCATGGAGTTTTTCAGCTAAACACTCTTGTTCAGGTGTTGGAATGACATGGGGAAATAAGTTATTTTTATCATAGGTTTTGATAGTGATTTACAACAATCTACTTTTGATAATACTTATCCAATCTTGGATAGATAGAGCTTGTGGAAAGACTTGTTATTCTTGGCAAGGGTTTGAGGATGTTGATGACAATTCACATGCCTATGTTCTCATGCTTGTGTTTAGCCATATTGTTATGAATATTAAAACATGTACTCATTTCATGGTAGATGTTGTCTTGCCTTGGTCCATCACCAAGCATGATGGAGGAAGAAGAAAATGTGGAACAAGAGGTGGAGAATGGAGTGACAAAGGGAGTATTTATGCCATACACCTCTTTATTACTTAATGTGAACTTAGGGAACACCCTTGATATTTTCCATTTCACTTAGCTTAAGTCGATGTAATGGACCAGTTCAATTTCTCTTATCTTTGAGATTTTTAATGTAAGGACCAGTTCTAAAAGAAGACATCGTTTGAATATATATTCATCATATTTGTGAGCAAATGGGCTAGTTGCAGAGTTGACAACTACTTTTCCTGCATTGCAAAAAAATACTTGTGTTTAAGAAACAAATAGTATGAGTCTCCCAGAAAAGAAGTCCAATACTATCCCTTTTGAGGCAGGTGGCCATAACCAACCTGCAAAAGTTAGTATCATATTTTATGTTTGTGATATATGGATCCCTATAAATTTTCACCAAGATTGTGTTATCAAATTTTCTTTTAATAAAAATAGAAATTCACCTATGCCTAGGGTACAAATTTGACTTCAATGACTGATGTGTTTCAGGTGAGTCTTGTAAAAATCCGTGGAAGGAAGGAACTTAGGCAGAAAAGTCTGTTCCGTGTAAGTGATTGCAAAATGTACTCGCAAAGCAATGGAGAATACTTGGCAGTCAAATTTTTTCGCTATACCAAGAAAAATAAAATTACATACACAAGTTTTAAACTTTTCCGAATAAAGGGAAGAGATATCCCCATAGAGGTCCTGGAATTAGAGAACAAGAATGAAAAGATCATTGCGTTTGTTGGGGATCCCAAAGGCCATCAACGTGCTATTATTTATGGGGATATACCTAGGCCTAAATCATACCTTCATAGATTGATTCAATCTGAATTTAAATTAAATGGCACATAATCATTTCAAAAGAATAGAGGCCACTTACCTGCAACTGGACAAATTGAGCACTTGAGAGAATGCAACATGACTAGCAACCATTTTGTTAGAAGTAACTATACCCAATTAAACCAGTAGTGCAAAAGAACAAAACATATTGATATTCAAACAAATGCATATATTGTATTGAGACACGTGGACCACATTATTGTCTAAATAGTTCCAGTAAAGAAAGGCCTCAAATTTTGGGTTCATTTTGATGATCATCAAAGAAAACAAGCACCTTTATCAGCTCTAAACTACCATGATGAAATCCTACTACACCATTTATGCTCCAATGCAAAACAACCGAAGCACTGTACCAAAAGTTAGAACATGAAGAATTCAAAACCCTAAGGATTATGATCAAATAAATACCTTCTTTCATCGAGATTAAATCCAACCTTGGGGATTCCATGATGACCGTCATAGACATCATCCCTATGGGACCCTTTGTAAGGAGGAGAACATCTCGAAGGTAGAGAGTGGCATCGATCAGGTTGAATGTAGGGAGGCGGGTTAAGGCTGTGCTTGCACTTGTAATCCCTTAAGGAGAGTGATGACAATTATTCATTACCTCAAGGGAGGATTTATTTGAGACTATTATATAAGTTGTATTTATGCACTCCACATGAATTTGTTGAACTCACAATACCCACTAAACACTTGTTTTTGATCACCCCCGAGAAACTTCAACCCTTTCAATGTCAAAAGGGAATAAGAAAAATGATCCAATTTATCTGTTCTTACAATATAGTCAAAGACATAAATTTACTATTGGGGGTTGGGTTTGAATATTGGGTGGATCAACGGGTTGACATCTAATCAAAATGGTCATTCCTTCTTTAAGAGGGATCTCTTTTCCCTCATTCCCTGCTAACTAACATATCAAAACTACTTGCAATTTATGTACAAACATACCTGGATTAAGGAGGTCTCACTTGAGGAAATCTCAACTTTTTGCAATTTATGCTACTGATGCAAACAAACCAGAGGAAAAATAAACTATACAAACCCCCAACCCACCATTTCAAGAATGATAAGAACAAATTGTGACTATATTTTTTGGTCCTTGCGAACATGCAAAAAAGGGATTTGAAATGCTTCCAGGTGAAATTGTAGATTGGTGTGGATTGCAGTAGAATCAAAATCCTCTCCTCCACTTAGCATTGATGTTGAAACCCTAATCTCAAATTCGCTTCCTCCTCTCGCATTGGCGCAAACATTCCAAATCTTCCTCTCCTTCACTTAACATTGATGCTGAAACCCTAATCTCAATGTCGCTTCCTCCTCTCGCATTGGCACAAACATTCCAAATCTCCTGGTGTGGTTTGGTAGAAAATGTGATTTTTTTTTTTAATATTTTATATTTATTGATATGTAATATTCTAAAGAATTATAAAAATTTATTTATATATAGTATACAAAGCAATTATAAATTAATTTATTAATACATATTGTACTAAACAATTATAAATTAATTAATATCGTGGTATATATGAAAATCAATAATAAGGTAAAATAAAGATTATGGATACACATACCCCTATTGGGTGGATGAAATCATCTCTCACATGCTAAGCTATATGCATGACACCATGTATTATCTAAATGTCAACTCACTACACCCGAGGCCCTTAGTAGAAAAAGCCCTAAATGAGCATCTCAATGATTCTCATATCATATAACACAATAGGTATTGGGATGGCCTCAAATAAATGATCCCTTAGAAGATATGTATTGAAAAATAATACAAGTATACTAAAACTACAAGAGAGTGTTTTTGGGATTGAAAGCAAAGAAGCATTTGAAAAAAATGTTTACTGTAATAGGAATTCACTCTAGTGGGCTTGATAGCCACTTAATCAAACAAATATGCTTACGATAGCAATGCTTGTTACACATATATACACAACATCTATTCATAATATAATGGAGCAAGCATAATCTAAAACACGACTAATGGGGATGTATCAAACCAATTACCTAGTGGTGTTTAACAAGTATTGTATGTGTAGCTTGGTGTCAAAAATCCTACGAAGTCAAAGTTTGGTCTTGAAAATCAGACGAAGTGGAGCATCGAAAATCCGATGACATTTTTTGTTGAAAAATAGACAACTTATTCTATCATTTAAAAAAATGAATCAAAATTCGTATAATTTGAAAGTGAAATCCGAAAAAAACAGTAGTTTTCGTCGGATGTCGTCAGATTTTGGGTTCAAATCTTGTTGTGGGTAAGCTAGGAGTAGCTTGATCTCCCTCACAATTGTACTTCATATTGTAGTCCTTATATGTAAGTGAATTCTTTCCATCCTCCCATGGATCATATGGTTGCAGGTGTACATGGTTGCTACAAAAATCAAAACTTTTATCATTCATGTTATTCACCTTATCCTCTTTCTATACAGATACTTTGGTGGCCCGCTCCTCCACCAAATCTTCTGGTTCACACATGAACGGTGTGGCCTTGTTTTCATATTCATTCTATGGCTCAAGAGGTGACTGTAAATATGATTTGTGTACCTCTTTTGGATATGATCCAAAATATGTCTCACCACCAATACATGAGCCAAAACCTCGAGCAACTATCTGGAGATCACCCACTAAGAAACTTGAAGTGCATTCATCTTCAACTTCTTCTCTTATGTAACCACCTTGTTGTGATTTGCACTTCACCTACTTGATCTTTGTCTCCAATTCATTTCTATTCTTATTCAAGGAACTTGAAGCTTCTTCATCTTGATGGTCACTAAAATATTTGTTTAGAAAAAATTCAAACATTCTTGTATTGCTTGGACAAGCAGATGGATTTGATGAATCTTTCTTCTTTCCTCCTCTTTTGGCTCCGGGAGGCAACCTTCCGGTCTCCACTTTCTTTCACACTTCATCAACCATGTGTGCAATCTTTCTCATGTTTTCCCCACAGTAGGGATCTCTGAATACCTTCTCTATTTCTAGAGTACATAAATATCGAAAAGATAAGACCTCCCTTATCTCTTCTTTCAAGGCACAGTATTCCATGAAATAATGAGAAGATTTCTTACATTTCTTCCCATTGAACACTTGACCATCGACACTAGTAGGTCTCTGCCAAATGGATTCATAATAAGACGAGGTCAAGAAACCATCAACATAATCCCTACATAATTTACCTGAGGTACTGCATCTGGGCTCTTCATAATCTTCTTCTTCATATTTGTCAATGTATTCTTCTATCATTGGTAGCAAGCTCATGGTTGCAACTTTGAATTAATGATCTACAATGTTAGTCAACAGAGAGACTTCTTTCCACAGGAGTGGAGGAAAGTTATATGATACCACTTTAATGATCCAAGGTCTGATATTCAGATCAAATCACTAACTATTGCTGAAAATTAAATAAAATTTCTAATATTACACTTGCAAACACTCAGTAAATTTCTGACTAGGGAAATGAAGGTATTTTGCAAAGAAAATTTTATGCAACCGAGCCTAGTCAAATTTAATTAGTAATATAGCTAGGGTGCATAAAAACACATGAAATTAGTGGCAGAAGTGATTCAGATATGATAATTGAAATAAAAGAGACTAATAAATATCCTATATTCATATTACATCACTCATAATTGTTCTCATATCCTTGACTCATTTATTATTGCATTTACTTGAACAAAAACCCTCATTTAAGCACGGATTGAAGCTCCTAGAAAGCATGTTGATAGTAATACATAGGTTTATTAAGTTTTATAACATATCAGATTCAAAGTAAATAATTCTGCAAGTTGTAAAGGTGAGACTAGCTCGTTGGGCATCTCACTAGTTCCATATTCATGCCTTTCCAAACAGGGTAAGGGTGATTTGAATTCTTTGTTATGGAATTGGAGAACTTATATATTTATGTTAATGACTCATCAGAAAAATAATGGAGTTATTTGGAGTCATACAAGTCGAAATATGAATGTTGCAGAAAAACTAGTCACTTTCCAATGCAAATCTAGACTAGGTTGACTTAAAATGAGTAAATCTCAGCCATTTCGAATAAGATTGAAATAAATCTTGCAGAGAATGTTTATGAGATAATATTATAGAAAATAAAATTGAAATAAATCTAATCAGTGAACTATAGCACTCTATTCAACATTGTCCATCATTACAGTGTATTTTAAAGACACTATTCAAGGAAGGGAATGGGGGTTTGAACCTTTAGATACGGGAAAATCATGGAACTGTTAATGAAACCTGATATACAGTCATGGATGTCTAGAGGTGGATAAAAAATCCTTAATTAACTCAGATAGGATGCTCCATAGCTCTATTATAACGTGCAATGAGAAGGGGAGAAAAGGGGAGAAGGGGAACAATGGACTTGGCTCACCACTCAAAAATGAAGGTTAAGCTTCGATCAATTAAAAAACACACATTAACCAAACTAGTAAATGGATCTTGAATTCTCCTTTAATAGATCTCTAGGTGACCTGCTTAGCAAGTAGAGGAAATAGGTTACCCATGAGAGCAAGTCACCCTCATAGAATCCCTAACCCTAGCCACATATGTGCCCTCCTTGAGTATTGGAAAGTAGGGACCCTTGGGATTTGTTTCCCTATCCATGTAATTCATCAAACTTGGAAATTGCGCCCTCCTTATGCCCATAGTTTCTACTTTTGTCAACGACAAATTTTTCTGGATTTCGTGCTTTTGTGTTGAGCCTCCAAAAACGAAACTACACCCTCCTTAGTCAACTATTTTTTTTCTTTTCCCTAAGACATACTTTTCTGAATTTCCTTCTTTTGAGACTGAGTCTCAAAATGGAAACTATGCCCTCCTTAGTCAATTGTTTCCTACTTTTATTATGACAGCTTTTGTCATAGATTTTGGGAAATTTCCCTTTTCTTTCTGACTGCTTTTGTCATAGAGTTTCCACTTTCTTAATATCTTCCCTTGGAAAGTTGGCTTGCCAATTTTTCATGACATGGAAATATCAATTCCACATGTTATTTGCACAATAAATATTAATGATAAATAAAAATTAAATGCATGCCTCAATAATGTTTATTTAGCAAAATTTTCCCTAGGCAACTTACTTAATTCCACTTAGTCCCCCTAGGTGTTTAGGATGGTCCACAATTTTGTTGGTAAAAAATATGGGGACTTGACACACTAAAAGTAGTTGAATGGAGTGAAAAAGGTGACATGAGAATTCCCCATTTGTTGTTGCGCACTGAGTGACAAAGAACCATCGAATAACCTGCAATACAAAATCTCAATCTTCTGGATGAGACTCTATATTGCCAATTCGAACCCTATGAAATCTATGAATTGATTTTGAATATCCTTTAGATTTAATACCATGTAAAATTCTGATTTAAAGCAGGCTCTAGAACTTAAATTAATCCTCACAATAAAATAATTTGAAAATGCATGAACAAAATAGTGAAAGGAGGAAAAACATTATACCAACGAATGATGACAATAACTGAAGTTTATATTATAGTAAAACATGTAAACATGTGTGGATCATCATTATATTACATTAGGAGAAAACATTTATCCTTTGGAGGAAGTCAAATGGAAAACACGTGGTAGGATTACATTGGACCTCAAAACCCCCCAGGTGGACCAATAGGATCCCAAACAACCTCAAATGGTCACGAATTCTCATGTGAACATTGGGGAGGAATGGGTGGTCATAAATGAAGGTGGTGTTACACATAAATATTGTCGTCATCATGTTCATGAGATAGGTACGTCAATGTTTGCTCCAATCCCTCAGAGTATGAATAGCCAAAATGAGTGGAAGAAGATTTTATCCGTATGTTTTGTCATATTTTGATCCACCGCTGCACCTTTCCCATTGAAAAGAGTCATTACCAAGTTATAAACACACCTTGGTCACTATCAAAGTGTGGTGTTTCCATTGTTTCACTTCATGCAACAAATGTTTCCCCATTAACAATGCTCCTTTCCTCCCTACAAAGTGCGGTTCCCTTCACAAAAATGAAAAAAAGAGAAGATCTTGAGAAGTCTCTAGAAGTAACCCTCATGGAGTCTCATCCCAACTAATTTGTACTTTTGGAACTTGAATTCCTCCATCTTTGTTGTTTCCATGTTTCGTATATCTATACCATTTAGACTAGGGAAACAGTTTGTGTCTGCATAAACTAAAGAATTTTCATGAAACAAAGTTGGTGACTCCACAGGGGAAGAATTATTAGTCTTTGAGTAAGTTTTAATTTTTATTTTCCTTTGATTTGATAGATATAATTTTGATTTGATATGTCTTCTTTTGATTTGATAGATCTATCTCTTTTCACCTTCAAATCTTCATGCTTTGGATGACTAGGTTTTCTAGTTCGGATTTTAATTTTGATCTATCATTGAATTCTTATTTCATATTTATCATTTTTTTTTCAAACCTAAAATTGAGACATTGTGCTTGGGCTGTGTACTAAGTGTGGCCATCTCTCTTTACCTTCTTGCAACCTGTAGTGGGGATTTATTCCCTACTACATCCAAGCACCTACCCTATTTCACCAGATCTAAGGGTAGAGTTCATGGTATGAGGGATTTCTCAACCTCAACTTGCAGCAATAAGCAATAACAAAAACAATAGTATTTAATCTAATCAATGCAATAAAAACAAAAAAGTACCTTTAAAATAGGCCATTGCATCCATTTGAGGAAATGGTTCGTAGGCTCCCCACGATCTTGGTCTCTGTGTGTCTAAAACAAAGGGTTGTCACTTGAAAATGGATCAAGGGTTGCACAAAGATAATTCGAAGTGGAACGTGGGATAGTGTGGCTAAAGGATGCAATGGACAAAAGGTTCCAAAAAATGTAAGGAATTTAATGTTGATAAAAAGTGTTTTTCGATAGACATTCACAATGTATTTATAGGACGATCCAAGACTTTCTCACCCATGGTATTTTATTGTGCATGGTATTTATCCACGGTTTTTGACCCATTCTCATTTTAGGGGTTTTGGTCCATTTTGGAGAGAGTGGGGATATGTCACAATAAATGATCAACTTCCTTGTATTTATGGGGGAAGGAATGATAATGTTGTGGACCATTTTTGGTGTAATTTTAGTTATGAATGTCAAAATGGAGGAAATAATAGTGGGATGATGATGTATAATTATGGTTTGGACCATAGAGAGATATATGGACAATTTTTAGTGTTAACAGATTGCCCCATGATGTGTGAGGGCAGAAACCTATTGTATGGTCGATAGACATTATAGGATCAAGGGAGACATGGTGACAATGGTGGAGAAACCAAAGGGAATCATGTAGGAGTCATAGTTTCCTCATTCGAAGTACAATGGATTTTGTTTTTTATTACTTCTCAAAAATGAATGAGGTAAATATAATATTAGACATATATATGGATGAGGCAGGCTTACCCATACTCATATCAATGTATCAATATACAAATGGGGATTGCGGCTTAAATACTGGGAGTTGATCAATACATACAACTAGAAGTACATAATAGGGGCCTCAATGGGAGGTTGGATACATATACTTATCTGAAGAACGAGTACATAGGAACAATGGAATTCTCATGGAATGCAATATCACAACAACTGATGCTCCACGGAATCTGGAGGTGTACACAGTTGTATTGACTCAATGATTGAGAGTCAGAATATCTGAGATACAATAAACAACATCAAGTATTGTAGATACACGGAAGCATGACATTGAGGGTATTCCAAACACTATCACCAACACAGCTCATAAGTCACAAGGGACATGAAACTCTTTGGGTCCACTATCATTTTTTACCACAAATTATGACTGCCTAAATTTCTGATTTTTGACATATTGATGTCGACAATTCGACAATATTCTGTATTTTAAAATGTTGGTTGAATTTCACATGATTTTCGACAGCGAAATACACTCGTCGGAATTCCAACATCCTGTTATCGAACAACTGACACCAAATTTCATTCCATATCTGTCAAAAAATCGATCAAGTCTCCTTTTTTTTTGTCAAATATCCGACGACTAACTCCACTATGCAATCCGATGAATCTCGTTAATACCTATCGGATAACCAACGCACTGAAGGCATCGGTAGTGTAGCATAGGTGTCGAATTTGATGGATATCCAATGAACTCTTTCACTACTTAAAGGTGGTAAATCCGATGACTGATCCTTCATATCGGTTAGATAAATGATGCACAGAAGGCATTGGTAGTGTAGCATAGTCATCGGATTTAATGGATATCCGATGACCCCTTTCACTACTTAAAGGTCGTAAACCCAACGACTGACCCTTTCCCTATAATCCACAACAAAATGGTGTGGTGGAGAGAAAGAAAAGATGCATCATGGAAGCTGTGAAAGCTATGATACATGATCAATATCTCCCAATGTACTTGTGGGAAGAATCAACAAGAACAATAGTATATGTACATAACAAAATCTCTTGCACTGGCCTTGGGAACAAAACTCCAGAAGAAGTTTTTCTGGAGAAAGACCAGAAGTAAGTAATCTAAATATATTTGGTTGTCCTATGCACATTCAGATTCCCAAGGAGAAAAGACCAAAGTTATATCCTTCAGGAAAGAAAGGATTGTTCATAGGATATAGTGAACAATCAAAATCCTATCGAATATATATCCCAGGATACTGCCAATTTGGACTTAGCAGAGATGTTACATTTGGCGAAGATTCACCTTCAGAAAATCAAGAAAATACAAGGAAGATGAAGAGGAGCATGAAACTCCCAAAACTATTGACGGTCCTAAAGAAGTTAGAGTTGAAGAAGAAGACTCAATACTTGAAAAGCATGATATGACAGAGCCCCTGCTACCTGAAGATTTACCAAATGAATTGATTTCTCGAAATAGAAAACAAGTCTGGGATCGTGAAGTAATTGAAGAAGAAAAAATACATGGTTCTCTTGAAGGAGCCATCCGATAGAGAAAGAATCCAAAGGCATATCCCAGTTATATGGTATTGATGTGTGATCTAGTCGATAAATAACCAACTTGTTTTGAAGAGGCAATAAAACAAAAGGAGTGGGCTGATGCAATGGTCAAGGAATACCAATCCATTATGAAGAATGATGTGTGGGAAGTAGTACCTAGACCAAAGGACAAGTTAGTGGTATCCTCTAAATGGATATTCAAAACCAAACACTCAACAGATGAAAGTATAGAAAAATATAAGGAAATATTTGTAGCCCGAGGATTCTCTCAGAAAGAGGGAATTGATTATGAAGAAACCTTTGCCCTAGTAGCTAGATACACCTCAATAAGAACTATCCTGGCCTTGACATCCAACATGAAATGGAATATACATCAAATGGACGTGAAGAAGACATTTCTAAATGGTATGATTGAAGAATAAGTTTATATTGAACAACCACAAGGATTCGATATAAATGATCAAAAGTTTCATGTTTGTCGACTAAAGAAAGCATTGTATGGATTAAAGCAAGCACCCAGAGAATGGTATGGAAGGATCAATGGATTCCTAATGAGCTTAGGATTTACTAAGAGTAAAGAAGACGCCAACCTTTACTATAAGGTTTATGAAGATGGAATTTTAATTTTGTTTCTATATGTAGATGATCTATTTTTTACAGGAGAACATAAGTTGATTATCGAATGTAAGAAGAGGCTTGCTGCAGAATTCAAAATGATAGACCTTGGAATGATGCACTACTTTCTAGGTCTTGAAGTATGGAAACATTCAAATGATATTTTTCTAAATCAAGGAAATTATACTTTTGAAATCTTAAACAGATTTGGAATGCTATATTGTAAAGCTATGACTACTCCGATGACTACTAGTTTGAAGCTATTGAATGATGAAACTTTAGAAGCTGTTGATCCCACTCTATATAGAAATATTATTGGTTCATTGATGTACATAACCAATACAATACCAAAGATATGTTTCACAGCAAACACCTTAAGTCAGTACATGCTGAATCCTAAACACATTCACTTGATTGGTGCAAAACATGCGATGAGGCATCTAAAGGGAACTTTAGATTATGGGCTCAGATATACATCCAGTGGAGAAATCAAGTAGATGGATATGCAAATTCAGATTAGAGAAGAAGTGCCAAGGTAGGAAGACTACATCATGATGATATTTTAGTTTGGGATCATGATTGCTCTCTTGGTTCAGTAGAAAGCAAACCAGTATTGCACTTAGTACAGGAGAGGCAGAATACATTGTAGCATGTTCATCCTGTAGCGAAGCAGTATGGATTTGAAAGATGTTGTCAATATTATTCATTATAGAGTAGTTGTCACTGATATCCTTTGTGATAATCATAGTTGTATCAAGATGACAGAGAATCCCATATTTCACGATAATTTAAAACACATTGAGATCAAATTTCATTTCATTCAGGATATGGTTCAGAAGGGAGCTATAAATCTCAAGTATGTTCCCACCGAGGAACAGAAGATGTATTGACTAAGCCTATGGCTCATATAAAGTTTGAATACTTTCGAGATAAGCTTGATGTATTCTGAAAGGACCTTTGTCGAAAGAGGGAGTGACAGTAGATGATGGATGCAATGGTGGGTAGGTTAGTCTAGAGGAGGGTATGTTTAGCTAGGCTTTTTTGGTCCAAAATGGTTAGTAAGCTAGAAAAGGCCTGTCAATTCTAGGGGGATTAGTATGTCTGGCTTGGCTTGTTTGGCCCGAAAGGGTTTGTAAGCTAGACAAGGATTGTTTGGTCCCCATGGAGATCCATCTATTTAACTAGTCTTGTTTTGCTTGAAATAGTTAGTAAGTTAGACAAAATTCTCGGATAGATCTACCAAATAACTCACCGTGATTCTTCTCTGAGAAGATGAAGGGAAAGATGTATCCTTAGTATTTCTATATTGTTGATTGTTGATGATTGTTGAGATGATTGATGGTTGTTGTAGTATTGCTATACTGTTGATTGTTGATGATTGTTGGGATGCTTGATGGTTGTTGCTGTATTACTATACTTTTGGTTGTTGATGATTGTTGATTGCTGAGAGGATTGATAATTGGTGTAGTATTTCTATATTATTAGTTGTTTATGATTGATTATATGCTTGATGATTATTTGATATGATGATGGTTTTCAGTGATTAGTGTTGTAGTATTATTATACTAATGGTAGTTGAGATATTTTTATTGTTTTGATGTATGTTTGCTTCTTGATCAGTGATTGATTGAGTTTGTATCAGTAATGATACATGGATGATGATAGTTACATGTTACTTCAGTATTCTTATACTGATGATGGTATTGATGTTTCAACATCTCTATGCCGGTTATGCAGATAATGCTCTAGAATTAGTTGTTGTTGAGTTTTTAGCATTAACAAGCTAATGATGATTGTTGATGTTGTTAGTTTCCTTACACAGATATTGCAGAAAATAAAGTTACAGATGATGTCTCAGTATCCTCATAATGATTTGATAGAAGATGATACATTACTCATAATGACGATACAAACAGATGATGATTCAGTATTCACATACTGATGCTTCAAGAAGAAGGTCCAGAAGTTGATTCAAGTAGAAGACAAATAGAAGATGTTTAAGAGAATATGAAAGACAAAGAATACAGAAGAAGGTCAAAAAGTTTCTTCAGTATAATACAAATAGAATATGTACAAGAGCATACGAAATACAAATACTATAGAAGAAGATCCAGAAGATGATTCAGTGAAATACAAATAGAATATGTCCAAAAACATACAAAAGATGAAGATTACAGAAGATGTTCTAGCTGAGATCGATGATGAAGATGTTAGAAAATGTTCCAAAAATTCCTATGACATATAGAGTCTCACCATATAGTTGTACAGTTGTAGTAGTAGATGTTGAATACCTTCATAGTTAAGAGGGAGTGTTAATTTATTGTAACTTCGGAAGATATTCCAAGATGTATCATATTCCTCCTTTGCTGAGATGAGTTTGGTCTTGTTAATATCATTAAAAGAAGCAATGTAAACCTCTGAATGTAAGTAGGGTCAATAGTACCCAAGTGTCAATATAATAAATGTTATTTTGTGGTGTTAAGTTGTGAAGTGGGCCCAGTCAGTTAGAGAATTCAGCCCTCCTAGGTTAGTAGTCAAGTCAACTAAAGAATATAAATAGGGAGGCGCTCCTCTCCATTTGGACACACTCACTCAAGCTGTATTAGCAATATAGAGAAGGATTAGTGCACTGGGAAGAAGAGCGTAGTTGTTGTCTAAGTTTTACACTGCACTGGTTGAGTTCTATATTGAGGAAGTTTTGCGGGGTTTTCTCCCTGGTGGTTTCCCCGAGGAAAATATTTGCATTCTTGTGTTCTTGTTTTCTTATGTTTCTGTGCATGTTTTTATTTCACTGATATTCTAGTGTCTATTTATTTTAATATATCATCTAAGCAACTTAAACAAAATCAACATGGTATCAGAGCTACACTGAAAGGAGGCACTGCACAATTAGGGTTTGTTGTTCTTAACAAATCCCTCGACAAATCAACTAGAAAAGAAAGCTCCTCCAACTCGCCTCTGAAGAGCACATCTTTCTGTGGTGACATAACTAAATTCCAAGAATTTTCAATTTTGGATCTGTTACTACTGTCGAGACAAACTAGGGTTTCATTTTCCCCAGGGTTTCATCATCAATATCAGAAAAAGGAAGATACAGTCTACCTCACCTCAGGAGGGTGAATCTTTTCCACTATCCAGCTCCACCTGTGATCCCAGCTGCAAAATTAGGGTTTATACCTCAAACCCCAAGACATCAGGAAGAAGGTGAGTCAGGAGATGCTTTCTGCAAGTAAGTATCTTTCCCTCTCTTTCCATTTGAGGTTCTCATTTTTCTAAAGATGAAAAAGAATACCAAGCTAGATAAAAAGCTTGAAGGGGATGAAAAATTCAGAGCATGGAAGTATAGGATCATGCTCATCCTCCAAGAGAATGATCTAGACAAATTTGTGAAAGAGGAAGTCAAAGAACCAAAAGGATATAAAGACAAATCCAAGCACAAGAAGGATATGATCATAACTGATTCAATCAAAGATAACCTGAATCCTAAAGTATCATCCATGGACACACCAAAAGAAATGTTTGATGCCCTATCGGGCCTATTTGAAGCAAGAAACATTAATAGGAATATGACCTTGATGAATCAACTCAAAAGTGTAATATCTCAAAAGTCAGAGACTATACAATCTTACTTTACAAGAGTAGCTCAAATAAAGGATCATTTAGAAGCCATTGGTAGAAATTGTAATGACAACTTTGAATGGCCTTCCAATATATTGGGAAGCTTTCATCTGAGGAATTTGTTCAAGAAGGAAACTAACCAAATTTTGGAAGTTATGGGAAGAATGTGTCCAAGAATAAGAGAGGATAGCATCCAAAGAAGAAAAACTAAATGGTAATGAGCATAAATCCTTAACTTCCCATACCAGAGGAAAAGAAAGAGTCATGACCATCCTCCTAGGACTCGAGGGTTTAAAATACCCAAGAGAGACTTCTCAAACATTGAATGCTTCACTTTCCACAAGTCACAACACATTTCCATTAAATGTCTCATGAAAGTAGAAATAATCAAGAAGATGAGAATTTTTCAAGCACATGTTGTTGAAGATAGTGATCGAGAAGTAGAAGAGGAAGCAAAGAAGGATGAAGACTCCAATGAAGAATATGTTTTTATATTTTCCCTAACTGGATCAGTCTCACCAAGAAATTATACCTGGTTGATTAATAGTGGTGCCTCCAAGCACATGACTAGTTTCAAGGAATCACTCTCATGCCTTGAACAAAAGGAATCCCCACTCAAAGTGATGCTTGGAGATGATTCCCAATATTCCATTAAAGGGTTAGTAGAAGCATCCTATAAATTGGATTCTGGAAAGAGTATGAAAATGAAGGATGTCCTATATGTCTCAGGACTAAAGAAGAATATTCTTTCCATTGCAGCTTTAGATAAGAAAGGCTTCAGAGTTGTCTTTGTAGATGAAAAATTCCTCATGTGGACCAAAGGAAATACTATCAATGATGTAGTAGAAATTGGAGTTGAAGAAGGAGGTCTCTGGAAACTAAAGGGACATATAGATTCTGCATTAGCAACCGTTACCATCAATCCATGTGAGCTATGGAACAGAAGGCTTTCTCATGTTCACTACAAAGCCCTTCCAAATGTAAGCAAGGTGGTAACTGGTTTACCAGAAATTCAGATAGAACATGAAAGAGTGTGCAAGGGATGTTCACAAGGGAAGAATAATAAGAATCCCTTTCCAAAAAGTAATAGTAAGGACAAATGGATCTTAGATATCCACAAGCCAATGAAAACCACTCCATGAAGTGGGTACTCTTACTATGCCTCCTTCATTGATGACTACTCTAGAAATACTTGGATATACTTCTTGAAAAAGAAGGATGAAGTGTTTGAAAGATTCAAAGAGTTTAAGGCCCTAGTCGAAAACCTTTCTAAAAATAAAATAAATATTCTAAGGTTAGATAATGGAGGAGAGTTTACTTCAAATGAATTCAATGATTTTTGTAAAGAGGCAGGGATTAAGAGGGAGCTCACCATTCCCTACAATCCACAACAAAATGGTGTGGTAGAGAGAAAGAACAGATCCATCATGGAAGCTGTGAAAAATATGATACATGATCAAGATATCCCAATGTACCTGTGGGCAGAAGCAACAAGAACAACAATCTACACATAGGAAAAAAATCTCTTACAATGCCCTTGGGAGAAAATATCTAATATTGTTTCCATTGCAGCTTTAAATAAGTTGATACAAATTAAATAAATATCTAATATTGATCCACCACAAATCCCTATAGGAATTGTAAGCATCGTACCTTTCTTGTTAAAAATATTAAGAAAGGTACATGTAATCACAAAGGGAAATTACCCTTAAATTCTTCAATTGTGGGGGAATTGGTCACATTGCTTCCAAATTCCCTTATTCCAAACATGAAGACAATGATGAGTGCCTTGAAGACTTCAATAAGAACAAATGGGAATATAGGAAGAAAAAAAAAGACCTTTTACTCCATGGATGATAGTTGCTCAAATGAGTCTAGTGAAGGTGGAGAAGAAAAAATTCTATTCATGGGAATAGAGAGAGAAAACCTTGTAGAATAATCAAAAGGAGTGGTAGACCTTGAAGCATAGCCCATAAGCTCTCGTGAAGAAGTAAGGAAGTATGAAAGGGTGTACAAACAATTAAAAACCAAAGTGACATAGGTTGAAAAGAAAAAAATGATACATAAAGAATTATTTTTTACTTAAAAATAATCTTCAAGAAACTAAAAAGGTTGAAATAGTGTAGAACAACAAATCAAGAAAAGATATCAAGAATTAGAGAAATCTGAGGCTGAATTAGTCTTATAAAGAAGATTGATGAAGAATCATTTCAATCAAAGTTTGTGAACAACTCAAAAACTCTAGATGACATCTTAAGTTGCTAAAGATCATCTAGTAATAAAACTGGATTGGGTTTTGACAAAGAAATGAAGTAAGAATAATAATCTCCCACAATACAAGATGGAAACAAAAGGAGTTATGTTGAGGTGCTGAAAGACCTAGTCGAAAAGGGAGATAGTAAAAAATATGATTCTTTTCAAAATGAAAGGAGGACAAATAAAATTCCAAGAAGACTAGTGACAAACAAAAATATGCAACTCTCTTTGGGTAATTTCTATGCCTATAACAATTTTGGGCCTAAAGCATTTGATTGTAGGATGAATAAAAAAAAATCTGAAATCTCCCTACAAGCAAGACAATTCTAGTGATCCTCCAAAAGGTAGAATTCAGAATTCCTTTGCACCTTTATAGAGGTATGACAAAGAATGTTACACATGTGGTAACTTGGGGCATATATCTAGAAACTGTAAACCATTGACTCCTATTGGAAAATGATCCACAACTAGAGACAAGGAGAAAAGAAAGGCTTGGAAAAGAATAGAAGATGTGAAAGAAAAATGTTCAATAGCTCTATGTGGCACATAAAAGCAAAACCTATGGCATATGGATAGTGGATATTTAAAGCACATGACAGGAGACCCAAGTAAGTTCATCAGCCTAAAATGAGATCAAAAGCGAAAATTTACTTTTGGAGATAATCTATCGTCTAAAATAATTGGGAAAGGTATAGTGGCTCTTAGAAATAAGGTTAAAGAAAAAAAAATTGTTAGTAGAAAACTTAAAACCTAATCTCCTAAGTGTGATTCAAACTTGTGATCAAGGGAACATTTGCATATTTGAATCCAAGAAGTGTGAAATCAGAAATAAAAATTCAGGAAAACTCACTGGGACTACTGTGAGAACTCCAAGCAATGTATACATCCTAGAAAATGAAGAACAATGTTACATGAGCCAAATTGATGAAAGTATGTTGTGGCATAGAAGGATGGGGAACTTAAAATTTGGCAATCTTGTAAAAATAAGTAAGAAGGGAGCTGTAAGAAGCTTACTAAAGATCATAAAATCTCCTACCTATGTTTATAGACATTGTCTTCATTGGAAACAAACATAAGAAATTTTCAATATTAAAGAGCATACAACATCATAACCATTGGAAATAATTCACATTGATATATGTGGTCCTACAAGGACTAAAAGCATGCAAGGTGAGAATTACTTCATGTTATTCATTGATGATCATACAAGGATGACTTGGGTGGCATTTCTCAAAGAAAAATCAGAATCCTTTATGAAGTTTAAAGTCTATAAATCACTAGTTAAGAATGAAACAAATATAAAAATTAAATGTCTAAGGTCAGACAACAGTGGAGAGTTTACCACACAAGAATTCAATGAGTTTTGCAAAACTCATGGAATCAAAAGGAATTTTTCAGCCCCAAAAAATCCTCAGCAAAATGGAGTGGTTGAGAGAAAGAACATGACAGCTCAGGAAGCGGCCTGAACCATGCTTAATGAAGATAAACGTCTAAAAAACTATTGGAGAGAAACAATATACACAATTGCTTATATACATAACAGAGGAAAACTCAGAGTAAATAGTGACAAAAAACCCTATGAGTTATGGTTTGGTAGACCAACATTAGTCAAGCACTTTAGAGTCTTTGGAATTAAGGGCTACATAAAGAGAGATGATGATGATCTTGGGAAGTTTGAATCCAGGACAGATAAAGGCATATTTATTGGATATTCATCCACTAAAAAGGCACACAAATGTTTCAATATAAGATCACACAAAATCAGAGAAAGCGCAAGTGTAATTGTTGATGACACTAAAATAAGAAAAAATAAAGTTCAAGAAAATGAGGATGATGAAGAAACTAATGATGAAGAGAAAGATGAAGATTCTCAAAAGGAGGAGTTTTTACAGGAAGAGAAAGATGAATATTCTAAAAAGTAGGAGGCTTTAGAACAAAAGGAAGAAAGTGAAAATGAAGACTCTCTTAGATCAGATACAAAAAATCCATCTAGAATAATTCAAAAGAATCATCATGAAACTCTAATGATAGGTAACAAATATGCAGGAGTTAGTACAAGAAGAAGACTAATTTTCAATAACAAGCATTAATCTTGTTGGTTGAGCCCAAATATTTTGTAGAAGCTTTAAAAAATAATGATTGGATCAGCACCATGAATGATGAGTTGGACCAAATAGAGAAAAAAAAACTTGGAAACTTGGACCAAATGGATTTTCAAATACAAGTTTAATGAAGATGGTCAAGTCATAAGAAACAAAGCTAGACTAGTATGCAAGGGATATGCTCAAATAGAAGGTATTGACTTTGAAGAAAATTTTGCACCTGTGGAAAGACTTGAAGCCATTAGAATGTTCTTAGCATTTGCATGCTATAAAAACTTCAAAGTATACCAAATGGATGTAAAATTGGTGTTCCTTAATGGAGAACTTGAGGAAGAAGTCTATGCTGGACAACCTGAAGGTTTTCTATTATGAGAAAATAGAGATTATGTTTGCAAACTAAAAAAGGCACTTTGTGGCCTCAAACAAGCTCCAAGAGCATGGTTTTCAAGATTGGACAAGTACTTGAACAACAAGGTTATAAAAGAGGGGCCACTGACAATAATCTCTACATAAAGGTTGAAAACAAAAACATGATCATTGTTGTTGGTTACGTAGATGATATCATATTTGGAAGTGATCTACATGTTATTAGTGTAAAGTTTGCTTCAAAAATGAAGAAAGAGTTTGAAATTTCAATGATGGGTGAAATGAAATTCTTCCTTGGCTTCCAAGTCTCTCAAAAAGAAAAAGTGATCTTCATCTCTCAAACCAAATATATCAAATACATGTTGAAAAAGTTTAAAATGGAAGACTCAAAACTAGTTAGTACTCCTATGGTCGTGGGCTGTAAATTAAGACTTATGAGTCTTTTTAAGTATATCATACCATGCATCGGTCAATTATTGGTAGTTTTCTATATGTAATAGCTACAAGACCAGATGTGATGTAGTCTGTAGGCTTGGTCGTCATATTCCAATCAACCCCCAAAGAAACACATGTGGTAGCAATAAAATGAATCTTTAGATATATGAAAGGAACTATGGAAATGAATTCCCTTTGAAGGTATTTACTGATGCATATTGGGCATGAAGTATTGATGATAGAAAGAGCACCAGTGGAGCATCATTTTACTTGGGAAATTGCTTGGTATCATGGCTAAGAAAAAGGAAGACCTCCATTTCACTTTCGACAGTAGAAGTTGAGTGTATTACTGTTGAATAATGTTGTACTCAAGTCATATGGATGAAACAAACATTAGAAGATATACTTATGAAATATGAGCACCAAATTGTGATACACTGTGACAACATGAGTTCCATAAACATATCCAAAAATCTATATTTGCACTCCAAGACCAAGCAAATTCCAATAAAATATCATTTTTAAGAGAACAAGTGTCACAAAATGTTGTCAAATTGAAGTATGTTGATACAAAGGAACAAATTGCAGACATATTTACTAAACCACTGACTCAAGAGTCATTTTCCTATATCAGAAAGAAGATGGAGGTTATCCCTCTTCCTTAGGATAAAACTATAAACTGTACCTTGCCACAAAAACTAGATATAGTATACAAGGGGAGAAAAGATGTCAGGGGGGATTTTTTTATATCCTTTATCCTTAATGTCAAAGGGGGAGAAAATTGGAGAGTGGCTGTCATCAATGACAAAGGGGAAGAATGTTGGCCATGATTGTCATTGATGTCAAAAAATACCATTAATAACAAAGGAAAATGATAACAAGTTGATCGTCACCATATTTAGTCGAAGTTGACCTGTCAAAGGTTGATGTCGACCTATTGTCGACCATTGGCAGTTGAAGTTGACCTAGTCGATCTATAGTCGACTGTTGTCATTTGAATTTGACCTATGGTCAACCATTTTCGGTCAAAGTTGACTGCTTGTCGATCATTGTTAGTCAGGACATAAGTCACGAGTTGGAGTCGCAGACATGTCAAAGTCGGATTTAGCAAGTCGAAGTCGACTAAGTCTAGCTCGACATCGAATCAACAAGTCAGAATCATAGTTTGACATCAAAATCAACAATTCAAAATCGATGGAGTGTAGTTAGACATCAGATTCGATAAGTCATAATCGACGGATTTCAGTTCGACATCGAAATTGACAAAGTCGAAATCGAAATGATGGAATTAGAAATGCTAGAATACATATTGTATTTGTGAGGTTGATTCTCGACATCGGAAGAAATAAGCTGGACTCATAATTGAAAATATCAACATATTGTAAATCAAATAATAAAATAACTCAGAAGGTAACATGTCTGAGTCGATATTAATAGAGAAGGTAATTCTAAATTAGTTTAATATGTTAAGGGTCATGTTGAAGAGTTGTGACTATTAGGTAAAGAGGCATGATTGAGGGTATATAAAAAAAGCTCTAGTCATTCAAATAAAGTGTCTATATACACACATATTGAAAATCATTAAGTGTATAGAAAATAAAGAACACATAATCATCTATGGGTGGTTGGGAGGAGCAAGGGAAGGAAAAAAATTCCTGTACGAAGTCGTAGCTTCCTTCGAGTTGTTGCTGGTAAATAGGGTGTTGCTGCATCCTTCAGTCGTAACTAAAAATATTTAGTGTGGTAGCATCCAACACGTTGGTGCTTTCAAAATACTTGTAAATATAATTTTGCTATAATAGAAAGTGTTTGTGGTTTTCCCCGTTGGGTTTCCATGATAAGATTCTGTGTTATGTTTCTATTGTTGTTTTGTTTTTAAATACAATGATAAAAATTAAAGAAATATCTGATACTGATTCACCGCCCCCCTCAGTATTACTTGATTTTCCAACATAATAAGCCAACAAGAGAAAATACATGAATATTGTAGCCACAACTGAGAAAAGGAGGAATCCCAATAGGTATTGTAATCATTGCAATGTGGATGGACACATAGATGAGAAGTGCTTGAAACTTCACCCAGAATTGCGTCCAAAATGGCACAAGTCTAAGAGGAAATTGAAATCAGCCACTGAGATAAAAGAAGAAGTGGTAGAAAGAACCTCATATTTGGATGAAGACAAATTTTGTACTACATTGCAGCATCCTAGGGTGAGTGGAGATAAACATGCACTATTCCAAATCAAAGTTCAAGTTAAGAGCCAAAAGGTAAATTCTCTTTTTGATAGTGGTTCTCAATGTAATTTGATTTATGAAACCTTAGTTGATGAGCTTGCTTTGGAATATTATGATCTAGTTGAGCCAAGTTTTCTATCATAGTTTCAAGGGAAATCTCTTATGATAATCACCCAAATATGTAAATTCATGTTTTCCATTAATGCTAGCTATGTTGATGATATAGAGTGTGAGGTTGCACCATTAGAAACATGTGAAGTGATATTTGGCATATCGTGTCTATAGGATAGGGATGCTACCTTATACAAAAGAGAAAACAAATATCGCTTGGTCAAGGTGATAAATATTAAGTCATCAAAGCAAATCAAGGGAGACAAATCCCTTCTCCTCTAGTAGCAAAATAGGGGCATATAACCAGAAAGCAATCAACCTTCTACAACAATGGACTGGTGAATATGACAAAGAAAAAGGAGGCCATGTGTTTCCATCTCTTCCATAGTCCAAATTTTGGGGACCAAAAGCCTCCCAATGGGGAGATATGATCTAATTTCGATTCTTAATAAACAAAAAACAAACAATCTCTCTTATGGTTATTTGTGAAAACATTAATTATTTGGTAAAATGAGAAAATCTAGTTTCTTCTTTCAAGATGAAATGAACCGTTGTGATGTTTTTCCTTCCAAGGATATCCCATAAAAAATGAAATTTGGAGTAGAGGAGGGATTCTTGGGGAGAAAGAGGGGAGGAAAGAAGGAAGAGGATAGTAGCAACAATGATAACTTAAAGAGGTTAACCTGTGTGAATAATGGTGGATGAAGGAATCAAGGAGACTTTCCAAAAATAGAAAAGGTATTTTTGAGTCATTGCAATCTATAGTTTTGTATTTCGTAGTGAGTAACATTGCACAATCTCAATGTATAGCTCACCCCTTTGTATTTATATTTTGAGCAATAAAACAATCCCCATGAAATTTTGGCATTCATGTTGGGTTTCTAGGATAATCTCTGTGTTGAATAGATATGAATGTTGTGTTGATGTTTTTGTGGCCATTAACCATTAATTTGAAAATGTTGGGCCAGGTTTAAATACTTGTTTAGTGTTTTTATCATTGCCCAGGGGGATTTAAAAGTGAAGAGGTGTTTTTATCTCTACTGGGACATTTTTATTATTTCCGTGGATAATTAAAATATTCTAGGGTTTTTTTTATCATAGTTGGACAAAATTTACATTTCTTAGGATGAAATTAACTATTCCTAGGGTGTTTTTATTTGTACTTGGATGAGTAAAATGATGTTTGGGCATTTCTCTTAATGCCTCAATTATGATACAAACTTGGGTAAATTTAAAGAATGCTAGGAAAATTTAAATATGTTCGGGTGAAATTTAACATGTCTAGGCATTTTCATGGTCGTTGGGGGTTATTAAATACTACCAGACACTTTCCTATTGAAATTAGGCACAAATTAAACATCCCATGGATGAATAAAACATTTTCTTTTCATATTAACAATAGAGAGATTAATAAAAACGTTTTCTATTCATATTAATAGTAGAAGATATTAATAAAAACAATTATGGTAAATTGGATGACTCTCTTTTTTATTGACAAAAATACTAAGCTATAGCCATATTGAAGAAAGGATCTAATTGTTTTTTTCCCCGAAGATCTGTGTTTGTGAGACAAACATTCCATATACCTACCATTTACAAATAACACTATTAAACTTAAAGGGATAATGATCAGAAAGCACCTCCACATTTAGCTGCAAACAAATAGGGTTGTGTTCGGAGATACCTGAACTAATGATCCATGAGAAGAAATTTCCAACTAAGTTAACCATAGATCCAAAATAAGAAAATGGTCCAACCGATTTGAAATTTGAAGGCCCATGGTCGTGCCATTTCTCCATGTTTGATCCATGGGGAAAAACTCAACATCCACCTAATTTGATGTCATATAAAGGCTATGAAAATATGGGTCCAAATGAGACAAGTTACCCTAGACTTCATTTCTAGACAAAGTCAAGTTTATATTACCACCAAGGATCAACGCCTCCCCACTAAGGAATCCACTGGAAGCCATCTTGTCCCAAAAACTTCTCTTCCATGTTAAGGAGCATAACAATTGATCACCTACACAAGCTACATCAAACCAATGAAGATCCCTTTTAGAAGGATTCCAGCATGGCATACAAACCCTTTGTTCTTAATAGCTATAGGAATCCCAATCGACAAAGATCACTTGAAAAACCATCAAGATCTAGTGCACAATATTCCCATCCATGGAATAAACGCAAAAAAATAATCTAAAGCTTTATAACTACAACACATAGTTTCGTGAATGAGAATAACATTAATCTTATAATGACCAAAAAGACGTTTGAGGGCATTGAAATTTTCTTTTCCCCCTAGACATCGGATGTTGAAAGAGACCAACGACATCAAGGAACCTTACCACGAGTCTTCTCAACTCTAAGCAACCCTGAACAATTTTGCGAAAGTGAGAGAGAAGGATTTTCCACCTCTTATAATCTGATAGGAAAAGGCACATAATCGCCCCCTGAAACTCAACCACCCTTTCTAGCGACAACATTCTTGTTCTAAGTTTCTTTGAATAGTAACATTTTCAAACTGGCTGGAAGCAATATTTGTCACCTTAATAGAAGGTAGCCTATATGATAATAGAGGTAAAGTACCCTGACCCAGAGCATCCCTAAAATAGGTCCCTATGGGATTTTTGACAACCCTTCTAGGAGAAAGAGAGTCCGAGGGAAATGCATTATGTGAGACTTCAAGAACTAAAAAGAGTTAAGCTAGAAAATCATTTTCCAGAGAAAACCCTCCCTTAGACACCTCATTACAGACAAGTTTCTCCCAAGGTATCTCCCTTCCCCCAAAATTACCAAAAAATATTCCCTGACACTCAAATGCCCCTCCCAAGCCCTGACTCACCTCCACCCTAGATCATTTTCTCGGGCGATAAAAACATCATTTGACACAAAGCCTTATTTAGGGTCAGACACATTGAGATCATGAACCTTTTCAACAACACCAAAAAAAGGACAGGAGGAGATAATAGGGTCCACCCTATCAGAACCAAAATCCTTTGGAAATACTATATTCAAGTTTCATATACAAAAAGAATAAAAAAAGAGTCCGGAAATAAAAGTTTAAGCTTACCTAGAAAGTTTTCTTCCTTGTGAAAACTGATAGGGATTTTAGAGGCCAAATGTGGGATGTGAGGAGCTTGCATACTCCCCTCCAAGGGCTTCAGGATAAAAGGATTGAACCCACCATCCTCCTTACAATTATATACATCTTAAAAGTCAAACGATACTTCCAAACTCTTTGCTAAAACCCCAGGGCATTTTTCCTTGACATGACTAGTGTTTCGGTAGTTAAAACAATAGAAAGGGACATGCAAGTAGTCAAAATATCGATGAAAAGTGTAATCTCCCCACTAGCTTACCAAATTCATTGGGAGACCCTATATGAAATCGAATTTCACTAGAATTGAAGCTACTCGCTTGTCCATACCATTTATCACGCTCTCCTGTAGAGTGATAAATTGACCCATTATGTTGTCAACTACTTCTAGGATAGGGTGCATCCACAACTAAATTGGGAAACCATACATTTGAATCCATAAATGGAATTTGGTCACCTTTTCCCTCATAGGGTTAAAAGAAACATACCAATGTTCCAATACCAAGGAGCCATGACCAAAAAACCAAGGGAGGGAAGTAATATGTTTGATATACTCATCCTCAAGAAAATGAAACATCAACAAACCATTTACAAGCATATTTACCTTCGGGGTGTATCCACATATAGGTTTCCAGTGCTCTTGAAACCACTTAACCAACTCATTATTTCTTAAAAGGAAGTGCTCAAATAAGCCTATAAGGGCCCTCTTCACCACCTTATCCAGGTTTACCCTTTTATCCATGACCATTTGGATAGGTTCCTCCATGGCTCGAAGCTACTTATTGGACTGGTGAAACCTAGCCATCAAATTTGACACCACTTGACCAAAATTTGTCTTCCCCACTTTTACATCCTTATTCTTTGGAAGACCCTTCAAATCGAATGATTTCTCCTTCATGTGACCCTGTCTAGATGGATTTATCGGCAAAAAACCTACAACAAAGGTTCCCGATGACGAAGGAAGTGAACCTCCATGTGATGCTAAGAAAACAGGAACAACCTTTATGGGGGTCAAAAATTCCGGCAAGGGAAAGGAACCAACTGTCCATCGATGAAAAACCATTCCTTTCCACTCATAGGGATCAAGGACGAGAGGCCAAAAAAGGGACCAGAGAGGAATGATAGCGAATTATGTCTCACATCTCTGCATCATTACAAGATATAGTTTCCTCCAGAGCCTCCTCATCTTCTGCCTAATCTGTTAGGTCATCCACCATCTTTTCTAGAATTCAACAAGTCCCAGGAATGACAAAAAAACCAAGGAATACAAACAAAACACCAAACCCCTACCAATCAAGAGAGAAAAGGAAAAGCCACCTAGCACCAAGGATAGACTCCCCCCCATTCCTCTCTTCACATAGTAATCACTGCAAGAGATTGGACAACGCATAGAGGTGAAATCCTTGGAATAAACCATAGACCCATTATCAAAACTCTATAATTACCTAACCCTTGGCCCACATAGCCACAATATGCATATATACGATGCTATGCATTATATTTTAGTGGAGAAGAAACATAGAAGTGTTATAAGAATGTGTATTTCTCCAAGTTATACCAATTTTCCATAAATTTTAGTTATATATTCTAAAGTCTTGTTTAATTTCTTGTTTTTCATATTTTGCATCATTGCACTGAGAGGAGTGTTAGTGATTGAGAAAAATATGAAGATAATTGAAATTTAAAACTTTAATCCATAATAACAGTGCATATAAATCATATTAATAATTCAAAGATATAAATCAAACCATATAACACATAATATACCATGGGAAAACCCTCCACTGCTTCGGAGGATGAAAAACCCAACAAACAATCTTAGAGTATGATTGATTAGTAGCAGAGAATGATTACAAAACAATAGCATATTTCTTTCATCGAGAGCACTAGAGAGAGGCGTTCAAAATTGAACACTGTATCTAGCTTTCCAAGTGCATAACACTTAAATAACAAGTCAGATTAGGTTTTACAACAAAAATAGAATAGTTGAATGCATCAGTAATTTTTTAACACTTAGAACAATGATCCATATTCAATCCTGCACCCCCCATTGATCTTGTGTCGATTTTTCACTCCATAGTTATCTCCCCTAAGAAGATACGTGCCTTCCATTAATTAACTAGCTCTAACTCAGTTGTTAATTGAGTGTACTGAGATGAACTAAATGGAACTACATGAAACTGAATAGAACTAAGTGTAACTGCATACAACTGAGTGTAAATGAACTGAATAGAACTGCATGTAATTGGACATAATTGAATGGAACCGAACAAAACTTAATGTAACTGAACATAACTGAATGTAACTGAATAGAACTGAATGTAACTGAACAGAACTGCATGCAACTCAATGTAACTAAACAGAATAAGTGCTTCTCCATTAGTGTTTATTTCCAACAATCATTTGCATAAATTAAGAATTTGATTCCTTAATTAACTTAAACATAACTAATACCCAATTGATATCTAATCAATTAGAGTTCACTTGGTGGCAATATGGGAAATTTGAATTCTCTCTCTATCTTTGTCCTCATATTAACTATCTCCGCATGGTACATATGTGTTTTCATTAATATATCATATCATACCCATAAGATAATTTCCGAACCTATGATCATATGTATTGCCCCAGGTCATATAGTCACATTCTAAAAATCACTTGAGGGGTAGTTAATCCCTAAAGGAGACTTGTAGCACCTGTTGACAATGACTAGCCATACATCACATAATGTGTCTACTTTACATAGTAAAGTACTCCACCTCACAACATGAGTATATTTATAGAACTTGATAATACTCACAAGTCTACTGTCTTTATATTTCTCACAAGACTTTACTTGATATTACACACAAGTTTTAATGACTTGATATTACTCACAATTCTACTATCTTGATATTACTCACGAGACTCAGCTTGATATTACTCACAAGCTTTACAACATCGCCACCTCAATCATATGAGGATATTTGTAGGACTTGATATTACTCACAAGTCTATTGTCTTGATATTATTCACAAGACTAGGAAATGAATCCTGATGCTATAATCTTAACACTCCCTCTCAGTGAGGGAGACCTTCTCTTCCATAACAAGCTTATCTCAGAAGTATCTAAACTTTGTCATAGATAGAGGATTTGTCATCACATCTGCAATCTACTCCTTAGTAGATATATACTAAAGTTTTACCATACCTTTTTGGACCATATCTTGAATGAAGTGATACTTCATTTCTATGTTCTTCGACTTGTCATGAAACACAAGATTCTCGGAAAGATTTATAAAAATTTAGTTGTCACACCTGATCACTGTAGGTTCTAGCATTACACTGAGAAATCGTCCAAGTAGATTTCTTAGTGTCACATACCCATATAACCTGACTAAAATTCATATAAAAAAACATTTATTTCATATAATTCATGGATCATGTATCATCTTATATCGTTGATTCTTAAGCTTAATTTCTATTGTAACAGTCATTCCACAACTGGCAGGACCTTTTTGCAATTCCACTTCCACAATGCAGATTGCGGATTTCAGAACCCCATGTTACTTTCCATTTCATTTTCTCACTTTCCACCTTTGGCATTCTGCAGGGCGGACTCTGGGTTGGAAAAACCAGGAATGATTTTAAGAAACCATACTTCTTTAAAAGTGTATAAATGTTGGTGAATCTTACCAATTCTTAAAACACTAACTATAAAATGTTTGGCGATATTTTTCAAAAAATATTTTAATTTCCAAATATTTTATATCGTTTGTATAATAATTTGGTTATTTTTAGGGTGAAAAAATTTTACCCCATCAAAATTGGGTGAAACAGGGCTTCAAAAAATGAAGAATGGCAAATCTTTTTTTGGAGAAAACCCCCTAAAATTAGCCCATGGGATAAATTTCGCCCCTAAAATTATCCATGGTGAAAACCCATATTACTTTATATTTTCTCTTTCACCATATGCCTTCTGCATTTCGTAGGGTAGACTCTGGGTTATGCAAAACCTGTGTTACTTTATATTTTCTCTTTCCCCTTCCGCCTTCTACATTACACAAGGAATACTCCGATTTGCGGAAACACTTAAGATCATTACATGTTAACTTCTGCTTTCTGCCCAACTCCTTCTGCACCATTGATTTCTTGCAGAATCAACCCCGACTATCGATCTAGTGCGATGGAGAGGAGGTGATGCTATAACTAGGAATCTAACCCAATGAACATAAGAAAATTGCATTAGAAGTAAAATACATATGCAGATGTATAAGGTAGGAAAATACAATGAAAGTAAATATCTACTTGAACCTCTAGAGAGAATTCAATACATTCATAATAATTCTTAAAACAAATACATTGCAGAATTAATACAAAATAGTACTTATCCTAAAAATGAGATGCCTTGAGAAACTAGCTATGTTGCTACAATGTTCCACCCAACCATAGGCCATTTTTGCTCATCAATCTCTGAACATAACCGCCACCCCTGAGATGGGCATTATTTATACAAGAAAAAGGGAACAACATACCCACACATAGACAAATACACACCAAGGTTCAGCCAAGCCAATACACAATTGGGTTTATCAGGATGCTAAGGCTGTGGACCCACGCGTAGCCAAATACACACCAAGGTTCAACCAAGCCAATCCACAATTGGTTTTATCGGGCTCCTAAGTAAGCGGACTCACACGTAGCCAAAAACACACCAAGGTTTAGCCAAGCCAATCCACAATTGGGTTTATCAAGCTGATAAGGAAGTGGACTCACACATAGCCAAATACACACCAAGGTTCAGCCAAGCCAATCCACAATTGGGTTTATCAGGATGCTAAGGCAGTGGACTCACACATAGCCAAATACACACCAAGGTTAATTCAAGACAATCCATAATTAGGTGTATTAGGATGCTAAGGAAGTGGACTCACACGTAGCCAAATACACACCAAGGTTTAGCCAAGCCAATCCACAATTGGGTTTATCAGAATGCTAAGTAAGTGGGCTCACGCATAGCCAAATACACACCAAGGTTCAGCCAAGCCAATCCACAATTGGGTTTATCAGGATGCTAAGGTAGTGGACTCACACATAGTTGAATACACACTAAGGTTCAGCTAAGCCAATCCAAAACTAGGTTTATCAGGATGCTAAGGAAGTGGACTCACATGTAGCCAAATACACACCAAGGTTCATCCAAGCCAATATACAACTGGGTTGATCAGGATGCTAAGGTAGTGGAATCACACGTAGAAAAATACACACCAAGATTCAGCCAAGCCAATCCACAGTTGGGTTTATCATGCTGCTAAGGTAGTGGAAAGGAAGAATTTCTAAGCTAGTGAGCTCAACCATAGAGCTATGGATACCTCTACAATATCTATATGGATTTGTCTCCACAATACCTACACACCCGACATAATGAAGTATTCCCTTCACTGCTAGAAATTCCTTCATGCCATACCTTCCATTCTAGTGTTGTCCCAGGTGTGCATAGAAGAGTAGCCAACCCTGTTTGATCTTTTATGAGGTTCCTCTCTTCACTAGGTTTATAAATCCAATCCTGGTCCTCTTCCACTCCTAATTATTTCCTTACAGTTCAGACCAAAACAAGGATGCACATAACAACAAAACATAAGTGTCGGGTATGAAGAAAAATGTTTATGGGCTTAAGCAGTGGAAAGGAAGAATTGTTAAGCTAATGAGTTCAACCACAGAGCTATGGATAACTCTACAAGATCTATCTGGCTTGGTCTCCATAATACCTACACACCCGACACAAGGAAGTATTCCCTTCACTGCTACACAGTCCCTCAGGCCATACCTTCCATTCTAGTGTTCTCCCAGGTGTATATAGAAGAGTAGCCAACCCCCTTTCATCTTTTTTGAGGTTCCTCTCTTCACTGGGTTTATCAAGCTGATTCTAGTCCTCTTCCACTCCTAATTCTTACTTACAGTTTATACCAAAACAAGGATTCGCATAAAAACAAAGCACAAGTTCTAAGTATGAAGAAAAACGTTTTGGATGTGGGATTCCCATGATGGGGTTTCCATTGGTCTCAGATGTCACGGGAAACAAAAAAAATGAAATGGTAGATGGGGAATCAATGCTGGGAGAGAAAATTCTATTTCAGGAAATGTTTATGGGCCTAAAGGGGCAGAAATGACCTCTATAAACTCCCAATTCGTGAATCTCTTCTCCCATCCACTGTGCAACAAAAAAATGGATTTCCATCCATGGAAAAAAATGAAGGTAATTGCAGAAAAACATGAAGAAAATGCCCCAGCTAGCTCCATCTGCATGAGGAAGTGAAAATAGTGGGTGAGAAATGAATTGGGCACACCTTTCTAGATGTTTTCTTTCCCCATATTAGAAAATATGATTTCCCAGAATTCATGGCTTGCCATACACAAAATTGGTTGCCATACCTCTCTGTTCCCAATGCATTAACTGACTCAACCAACTCTTAGAAGAATTAATGATTGGTTGCATAAGTCCAAATGGGTAGTTGAGGGTTTATGGACGCTCTCATTAACATTTGTATTGACATTATTGGCTCAAGGGTTTGAATAATTTCCCTCCCTATTCCTTGTGAATATCATGCCCCCATCTCTTGTTGCATTGAATATCTAGTTGTGGGTGTTTTATTAAGTTGCATATTCACCTGATGTATCAATTTATATTGTGCCTAGATAGCACAAGAACCATAGGTATCGATTTTAATTATCGATACATAAAATGCTAAATCGATGGAATGCGTTGGCTTTGAGCTCCTCACCATCATTTAATAATGATATTTACATCATGTACAATTTTAATACCATAGGGTCAAAATCAGGATATTACACTCCCCTCCCCGTTACATTAGCACTATCCTCAGTGCTCTTCAAAATTGAACAAAAACATATGTTCCACTCTCATGGCATCCTCCAGCTCCCATGTATCTTGATCAGGACCGTAGTGCTTCCATTGCACCTTTACCTGTTCAACGGATCGGTTCTAGAGAACTGTTACCTTATTGTTTAGGATGTGCAATGGCTCGGTTTGGAAATCTCCCTTGAGTTCCACTTGGATCACATCCCAATTAATCACATGGTTAGGATAGTTTACATATTTTATAATCAAAGATACATGAAAAGCATTATGAGCTCTAGTTCTAGCAAGCAATGCAATTCTATATGCATCTGGTCCTATTCTTTCAAGCACTTCAAATGGCCCACAATATCTAGGTGATGGATTGGCACAACTCCCAAGCTTCAAGGAACTCATCCTTAGGCTCACTCTAAGATAAACATGATCCCCGACATTGAACTCCCTATGTACTCTATGCTTGTCTGCAGCATCTCTTTTGTCTATCTTGTGTTCCTTCCAATTTATGAATGATCTTTGCAGCCTTTTGTTCCATTTCCTTAAGCAATTTTGGATCAAGCACAATTCGATTCACTGGATTATCCCAAGTCACTGGTGTCCTACATATTCTTCCATATAAAGCCTCATATGGACTCATTCCCACTGATTCTTGTTGTCTGTTATTATATGCAAACTCTACCAAGTGTAAATAATCCTCCCACTTGGATAGTTTGTCCATTACATACATGTGAAGCATGTCTTCAAGCACCTGATTTATTCTATATGTTTGTCCATCTGTTTGAGGATGGTATGTGGTGCTAAAGTTCAGCTTTGTACCCAAATATGCAAAAATACCCTTCCAACAATTTGAAGTAAACTTTGTATCTCTGTCAGAAATTATTGCCTTAGGAAATCCATGCAATCTAATAATTTCCTTCATGAAACTATTTGCAACGGCATCGATTTTATATGTGGATTTGACTGGTATAAAATGTGATTCCTTTGTTAACTTATCCACCACAACCATGATGGAATCATGTTGTCTCATAGTCATTGGCAACATTGTAATAAATTCCATGGAAATGAATTCCGATTTCCATTCCAGGATTGGAAAAGGTTGCAACAAGCCTGTTGGGTGTTGATATTCAGCCTTTACCTGCTGGCATTTCATGCACTTAGAAATACACTCAGCAATGTCCTTTTTCATTCCCGGGCCAAAAAAATTCTTTCTGGCTAGCAATTGTTTTCTGATATCCTAGGTGATTGAAATATGGATCTTGATGGATTTCATCCATAACAATCCTCCTCAAGTCTTCCACATTTGGAATATAAATTATATTCTTAAAAGTAAGAAATTCATCTCCTTCCATTTCATATCCTTTGTACTTCCTTTCAAGGTTTTACTGCTGCAACTTGTCCTTTATTTGCACGTACACTTCATCCTTGGCAATATGGTTAATAATCTGTTGCCTTAAATCTTGTTGGAAAGTACTAAGAAATGCCACATGCATTTCATGTACCAACCTATTGAGTGTGTCAGCCACCTTGTTTTCTTTTCCTTTTATGTGTTAGATTTCAAAATCAAATTCACACAAAAATTCCAACCATCTAGCTTGCCTAGCATTTAAAGTTGGTTGATCAAACAGGTATTTCAGACCACAATGGTCTGTTCTTAGCTCAAATTTCCTTCCCATTAAGTAATGCGTCCACATATTTAGAGCATGTACTATGGATGCAACTTCTAAATCATGAGTAGCATATTTCTTCTCATGCTCCTTCAACTTTCTTGACTCATAGCATACCACATGGTTGTCTTACATAAGAACTCCTCCAAGTCCTTGATTGCATGCATTGGTACACACCAAAAAGCCTTTTTTTGGGTCTGCAATTTTCAAAATTGGTGTACTCGTAAGAAGATTCTTCAATTGTAGAAGCTTTCCTCACATCTTGGTGTTCATTCAAACTTTATCCCCTTCTTTTGCAAGGAAGTGATAGAATGTGCGACCTTGGAGAATCCTTCAATGAACCTCCTATAGTGCCCGACGAGTCCCATAAAGGATCTCACATTTGTCACATTTCTTGGAGTTGGCCAATTCATAATTTCCTCAATCTTCTCAGGGTCCACAGATATTCCTTTGTATGAGATAATGTGATCCAAATAATGAATTTTATCATTATAAAATTCATTATAAAATTCACATTTGCTCAACTTTGTATACAACTTATGCTCCCTTAGCAATTGCAATGCCATTTGTTATAGATGATTTTACCACACTTTGTAGATCACATCTTTATGGTCTTCCATATCCCTTTGCAAACTCCTTGGACCCCCTTTTCTCATATTATACTTTGATGTCCCAAGAAAGTCCTCAAAAAACACTTGTTTATGTGTATACGTGACTTTTAAAGCTATACCTGCGTGTACACGCAGCTTTTGAGCCAAAAACCACATACATCAGGAAATGTCCATAAATCCAATTTTTTTTGGAGTTTTCCTCGTAGAGTCCCGAATCAATCCATTCCAATATGCAAGAGAAATAAAGGAATCTAACACTAAGGGATATGAATCGTCCCTTATTCCGGACGGTTGGTGTAGATCCCTGTTGATCTTTTCCAACACGCTTGTATTCACAATTCGCTCTTAACAACAACAAAAAAGATAAACATGCTATATATAAAAGTGTTAGGATTATTCTAGAATATATAAACAATCATGTATAAGCAAATAAATACATCCATGGATACAATATTCATATTTATGCACATGTATTGGACAGGCAATGGACATTTCTATTAATAAAATAAAGATACAATAGTGACAACCTCTGTCGGCATTTCTTTGAACTCAAGAAACTGAGTCCTCTAGCCGGGCCTCCACCACTTGAATCCCCCATCACAATGGAAATATTACAAAGAAAAGGCAAGCTTGGGAATAACAACACTGTTTGCTCCAAAGGGACAAAGGGATGTAGACTCAAGCATAAACAAGTGAGGCAACAATGAACTATAGTTTCCTTGCTCTCCAATTTCTCCTCCTTCATTGCATCCAAGAGGATCAATATATAGCACTCCAAATAGGCAATGAAGGGTCAATTATGAGCATTCTCACGGAATATGGAGGTCAATAGTCAAGTTCCTCGGGACTCTATGAGGAAAAATCAATTTTTTTTTGGATTTATAGACATTTCTCGATGTACGCAGGTTTTGGCTCAAAATTTGGGTCTACACACGAGTATAGCTTTAAAAGTCATGTATACACATAAACAAGTGGTTTTTGGGGACTTTCTTGGGACATGTTGATGCTTGGAAAAATCCCAGGTATCGAGAGTAGGGATTCTCCCTAATAACCGGTCCCAATTAGATCGTTTACTGTTTGGTATGGGGAATCTGTTTGGTTAGCGGCCCGGCTATCGTATAGTTAAAAAAACGTTTTAAGTCTGCTTTACTAGGTTTTGGACCAATCCACGGCTTATGTATTTTTATATTTATGGATGAAATGCAAGTGCCTAAACTAGATGCAAGTGATCAGTGAATAAGAGACTCACTAGAGATGCGCAGGTTCTTACCTCTCGTCTTACTGCTCTTGCCTCATAATCACCTATACAAAAGAAAAAGAAACATCTAATATACTCTAGCTAACCTATCCCTAAGGGAGAAAAGATTTATTAATCGAGTAATGTACTGTAAAAGGATAGTGGAATCCTACAGGTAGCTGTTCACATTCTACTAACATAATTTCAACAATAAAAGATAAACAAAGTTAGCTCTGTTTTATTAACACATTCATTACTCATTCATTTGCACAAGATTTCTAAAAGAAAAATTACATCATTCATAAACTGCATAAAATAACTCAACATGTTGGAATGATCTCACAGTTATGTAGCAAGCTAAAACAGAAATAATTTTCCTTTCAGCAATCCACATAATCCATTTGAAACTCATACAGTCCTTCCTCCAACAAAATTTGGTTCTCTTTATTCATAAAAGAAGTATTTCTCATACAAATAGCTTCAGCATATGTGCATTAGAAAAAGTACCCTATTATACTATTCGACCCCCTATTTATACATTTTACAAGTGACTTTTAATTTACCCCAGCCTTTTAGGATTCCTTAACTCTTTGATTAAAACAATTTGTCCTCTAGTGACTTGCACTAGGAAAATACAAATAAAAAGAGATAATCTACAAAAAATGCCACATTCACATAAGATAAAACCTAGGAGGGCCCTCCTGACCCTTCAATGAAATCCTTCCATGCAGCAGCTTCTACAGCAATGGTCTTGAAGTCCATAGGCTCTAATAATCTAACTGTAACTTCATGTATGGCCAACTACAAATTTATCTCCGTTGATATAGGGGGAATTACTTTGAGATGGTATTCAAGCATGCAATTATTGACCGCATCTTGTGCAACCAAAATCTTTACCACTTTCTTAGTAATGCCTTTGACTTGTTGTATCCTAAGCTCATCCACCTGCAACCTGTCCTGTAGGTATTTCAAGTGTTCCTCATGTTCAGGAAACTCCTGGATTCATTTTGCGTCAGAGGATTGGCATATATTGTGTGTTGTGAGCACCCTGTTATAAAAATCCACACATTGCTCCAATGTTTTTTCAACACTGGAAGTTAATCTTGCAACAACCTTGCTTCTGAAATCCATAAGTTCGAACTCGATCTTCAGGTTCTCAGGAGTCTTCTGGGGAAGATGCATCAAACATGCTACATTATTTTCTATCTGGGTCAGTTTCCCCTGAATAATTTCTTCAATATCTAGTGTTCTTGTCCTGGAATCAGTTGATATCACTGACATCTCTTGCAGTCTAGTTTCTACATGTTTAATCCTATGAACCTCATATGCAAGCTTTAATTGTACCTGATATATTTTTCTTCTGATCAAGATGGCATGCTCTTAGAGAGGGGTGATATCACTTTGCCGCTAATTTGTTTTCTTAATCTAAATCTCCAAAGAACTATTTTGTGTCTCCAACTCTGCAACTCGGACCTTTAACTCGTTTGCTTGTTTATCAATTGCGGCCCTTTGTGCCTCTAGCCCTGAAATCTTACCCTATAGGTATTTCTTTTCTCCATCAATAATGGTGTTTGACAGTACCAAGGCTTCCTTTTCCAATTCTAAGACTTGGTAAACCTCTTGGAGCCTCTCTAACTACGAGAGGGTGGCCTCATGTTTTCTCTTCATTTCTCGGCCTTCCCCCCTTTCTTTCATCAAAGTGTCCTTGACTGTCACCATCTTCTCCCTTATATTGATCTACGATTTCTTTCAATTTATCCACATTATAAGCATTTGTTTGAGCAGCTGCTACACCAATTGAGGCCATCAATTGTGGATCTTCAATGGTACCTTTCATGACTGGTCTTTCTGTAATTGTAATCACCTCCAGCTAGGTTCCCACCTTTAACTTCTGTTCAATCCTCCGAACAATGGCTTTCCTTTTAGGGTCGAAAACAACCTTATCCAGGGATGCAATCACATTTTGCTTGGATGGGGTGAAAGGTACTAACCCTAAATATGCAAAAGGGAGATAACCTCTTGTTATTATGTCTCCTAAGGTAGACAGAGGATCTTCAGGATTGTCCTGGGCAGCATCGCCTTCCTAATTATCTTTATCTTGCTCCTATTCCTCTTTTCTCCTCAATTCTTCTGCTGCATTCTCTACCTCTTTCTATTTGTCAGCTGATTATTTTTTCATCCTCTCCTGTGCTTCAATTTTCCTTTTTTCTTCTTCTCTTTGACTTTATTCATCCTCTTCCCTTTTCTTTTGAGCATCCTCAGCTACTAATTTCTCTGCTTCCTCCACTAATCTTCGAGATTCTTCTTCTTTTAGTTTCTGCTGCTCGGTAGTCTACTGCTAGTGCCTTTGCCCCCTACTATTATACTCTTTTGTTTGAAATGATTATTTAAAGCAGTCATATACATTCATTCTTGAAAATTTATTCATCCTTATCCAAGTAGTCAGAGTATTCAAAAAAAAATTTCACCAGTGCACAGTGTGCAGCAACTTTGCCCCAAGAATTGTTTTTATGAAAAAATTTCTCATCGAAGTGAAAATATTCTAGGTATTTCACAAAATCCGATGCGATTTTGAATTTATCAAACCTGTAGTTTCCAACATAGAAAGGAATGGGTGGGCAGACCGCTTTATTCATATCAAACGAAAATTCCCAAATCCATCCAAAAATAACTATCTTGTCGCTTCCTTATGCACGATGTAATCAGTGGCATACTTAGGAAGCAATGACAGGGATTTAGTCCCTCCATACATTCTCATATAGGTTCCTTATTCGGAGAAGAAATAGTCTCCATGTTCACTTATCACCTAAATTTGTCCCTCATACATTAACTTGCATTCTTCAAGAAATATCAACTGGTAAATTGGCATCAAAATATCCTCACAGTTAAGCTTATAGAAACTGTGATACTTATGCACCCATAAGATATTATATGCTGTGTAAATGGGAGTCCTGGAATTATTCCAACTGCAGGTCAGTTTCGGGAATGGGTAACGGCACAAGATGCAATCAATTAGGTAGGATCCCATGTAGAATTCAGATTTCCTCTCAAGTAGTCCTCTCACTGCAGCACTTATGCAAGAATACAAGATGCTGGCAATAATGTTCACCAAATTGAAGATAGTGTCATGCAAAGTCACATGATACATTAGTGGGATCCAACCTATGTTATAGAACTTTCCATTCGCTCTGCTAAGGATTCTATTGAGCATCAGTGTTACAAGTCTGTACGGAATGCACAAGCTGGCAGTTTCATATTCGCCAGAGACTCTTTGTTGAAATGGCTTTCCTGCTATCATTATTAGCTTTGTGCATTCAATATAGTCTAAAATCAGACTATCGATCCAGTCCTTTGCCATGTTGATTTCCATAACTAGTAGTTTGCATGATTTGGATATGTAAGCAGAAGTGAAAGAGGAAAAACCCTTTCCTTCAACGTTGTGTATGATCATACCATTTGCGTCTGCTTTAGGTAAAATCGATCTAATCACCTCGGCATAGGGAAAGAGTTCAGGTTGCGTGGATACCTTCGTGATCCCAGAACTTAAGATGTTTTCATATAGGGGAATATCTTCCAAGCCTGCATTAGGGACTTTCTGATCCTTGATCATGGGGTATATTTGTCCCCATTTGAACTTTGGTTTGACTCCAGTTAAAACCTTGGTATCTTCATATATTATCTCTATTCTCGGCATGATTTCCAAATCTAACTACTCCTCCACAACCTTGGCTTTCTTCTTTTCTTTATTTGGCATGGTCCTTTGTGGGGGCTTTGGATATGACAAAAAACATCAACACATAGCTTAGTGGCCTTGTGGTTAAACCCATGCATTCATGAAAGAAAAAATATATTGTAAAATCATAAGATATTAAATAAATATTTAACAAATCATATTATCCCTGCATTCATGGAGAAATAACTAATGTCATTTTTACTGAGTCATCCATCATAAAAAAAACTTCGAAGTGAGGTTAAACCCAAAAATAAATGATCAGTTCAAGTGCGGGTTCTATCTGCATCTTTGGGAGCTCCAATCCTAAATCATTTGGTGTTATAAGAATCACCAAAAATGGATTCAAAACCAATGCAAAACCTCCCCTCATTAATCTTATTAACTGTGAGAAAAACTAATCTAAGGGGACAGTGATAACTCCAACCATCAAGGTCAAATTAAAAACTGCTAAAACAAAGGCGACAACCACAGAGGGAAAAAAAATGCTTCTCAATGGAACCCTAGGTCAAAACCCAAAATCCAACGACAGCCTCCTAATCTCGCTAATCCCCCTATCGCCATAAACGACTATGAAATAGGTGAGTAAAAGCTGGTGAAAAGCTTGACCCGCCCTAGTCTTATCCTCAACATACCATGGGTCTGAGCTATCCATTTCTAGGGCTAGAGTGGTAGATGCAAAAACAGCTTGGAGCAGGCGAATAACCACGACCGGTGGAAAACTAGGTCAAATGGAAGATGGGGGTTGGGTTATTTAACTCAAAGCAAACCAAGAACTAAAGAGGCTGAAAGAAAAAATTTAAGCATGACAGGGATAGAAAACCTAAACCATACATGAAGAGATCCCAAAACTCTAAATACGAAACCCCATAAAAAGTAAATCTCCACATTCCATTATACCAAAACTGAAATCACAACAAGGAATGAAGCCTACCCGGCAGAAGGTGGCTCGAAGGTTGGTGAAATGTCTGGCTCAAACGTTGCATATACGCCAATTGGAATATTTCTATAAGGAGCGCTCAAAATGGGTTGTCCTTAACAAACCTAACAAACGTAACACCCGTAGAAAAAACCCCCTAAGCCTATATATAGAAAAACCAAAAGAACACGCATTTAATGCGATGGTTGGGGCATAAAGACACATGAGCGAAAATCGTTGTTTGGCGCCCAAGTTCAAAACTCATCGACAGTGCACCACATCGATGACAGGAAAGAGAGCACGTCCTGATAGTGTCAGATCAAAACCAAAGATCTAGTCACAACTGTCAGTTTGCTCCGTGAAAACCAGCCGCCAATGGAATTGGCAGCCTTATCCGAGGTTGAGGCGGTGAAGCACTTGCGATAAGCCGTAAACTTTGTTGCCTTTGTCGAAAAGAAAATAAAATTCCTAACGACACTGTTGAAGAAATATGTAGCAGGAACACCCGACCAAAGGCTTGTCAGTAGACACACAAATAGACACCTGATCGACAATGAAACCCTGAGCTGAGCCGACACTTCATCGAAGAAAAGAATATCCAGCCGCAACGGGTGGCTGTGCTATGGTGAAATGGCCCACCAAATAACCGTTGACTTCAAAAGAATAAATCCATCGACCGTATTGGCTCCAAAACTCGAAGCTATCTGCAACCATCGGCTGAAACTCAAAAATTTTCCGACACAATGTGAAATTGGCTAGAAAGTGTTGGGCTGGAAGTTAGGTTTTTCTCCACTGTGTCGGAAAAAGCCCAAAATTTATTCCAACACACTGGGAAATAATAAGTTTTATATTGAATCAAAACTTTTCAAACTTCGTCCAGAATAAAAGTTAGGTCACAAAAACCAAATTTTAAGGGGCAAAGAAATCAAAAGCTAGAATTCTAAGGAGGGGCCCTAAAATCATCAAAACGTTTGGGGAGTGGTTGCAAAAACAATAGGACATCAAAGTATAATATGAGAAAAGGGGGTCCAAAGAGTCTGCAGAGGGACATGGAAGGCCATAAATATGTGATCTACCAAGTGTGGTAAAATAAGCTATAACAGATGCCCCCTAATGTGTGAGCTCATAAGGGTAGCATGATGGCCAAAATACATTATATCCATTCCAGGAGTGGAGTAATGAAGACTTAGGTGGAAGAACCAGTCACTCATCAATACAATACAATGATAAATCGCTATATATGACTGCAAATATGCATATAGCATTCGGGATACATAAGAGTACAATGGCCATGAATAGGCATGATATGCAAATGCCATGTGTGGTCATCACCATGTACAATATACAATGAATCAAGATCTCCATAATAGATGAATATATATGATAATACAGTGGAATCTAGTCATGAGAGATGACATCTCATGAATACTGGCACGATCAAGGAGGTAGCATATGTGGATTGCCACCAATATCGGAGCTCTTCTACGCAAACTACTATGAGTACATGTCCTACCATGTGAATAAAGGTGTCGAGGTTGAACATGATAGTCCATTGTCTGATTACTGTTCATTGATTAATATTGTTAACACATGCGAGATATCCTGCCGATAATGATAATGGGAATCAAGGTACAACGTACAATCTAACAAGTGTGAATAGATTTGTTGAGGCTGAACACTTGAAAGAATCTATCGATCAGGGGACATTGATGTATTCCCAAAACAATTGATGGCGAGAGAACTTACCAATAATGACTGTAAGTCTCAAGGAACTCATATGGACTCTAGACTCCTATTCCAGAATAAATGATCTAAAGTCGATGGAATGGAATCTGCTGGAAGGAGGGAATTAGGGAACCCCCCATCAACCAACACAAGATACTCAACAATGCTATATAATGTGGAAGAACTCATACGAAAAATATGTGCATGAACCAGTAACTGTATCAAGGAATTGTCGACGTGCAAAGTCAAGATAACTGAGGAATGGAAGACTCATGCTAAACTTCCTTCGAACAAGACAATAAGGCGAATGGTGACTGAAGGTAAGAAGAATAGACTCGATATGAAAACTGGGACATCTCTGTGACACATGAGGCATCAACAGAGGCTCCATAGGGAAAGGAATCATAACCACTCGGTGGAGAAAAAATCAGAGTAACGAGTACAACTCCTAAATTCATACTAACAATCCAACCAATGGATGTGATATACAGTTCTTTGTTCGAATGAGACATGACTTGATAACTGCCAAAAATAATATCATTTCCTGTTTGTCTTTTTATTTTTTTTATTTTTCTGGAATTTTTCAGATTTGAAAAGCTTGAAAAAGAATAAAATTTCTTATTGTATAGAGCTAGAAGGAGACGAGTGCCGTATAAAAGAAAACTAGTTCCAAACAGTGGAACATACCTATACTCAATGCAAGGAAGCATGTGTAGGATAAGGACACTTGGGGAAAGGTCTCCTCCTGGTAAGGGGTGATAAATATGCAAAGGATATAAAAAATTCTCGTCTTGTATAGTATTGAGACAAGCTCGAGCTACATGGCTTATAACTCTAAAGCAAGGAGCTGGCACAAAGCTCAATAAGGCAAGCAAAACACATGACAATGCAATTACAACTTGATATACACAGAATTCCCTGCGGGATATGGCCAACATAAGGTTCAAGAGGAGTATGAAGCTCTTGCTCAAGGACATGGCAGGACTATAAGGGACTCCCAAATCTAAAGGATAAATCTCAGCATGGGAACCAAATGCAAATATGATCTAACTAAGGAACCCATGTATAGGAAAGCTCTACCACTTACATAATGTCACTTATAATAGCAGTGTGAAGGTTATGTGACATTACGAAGTGGGTTCATACCTATAGTCAAGGCCACATGGTCATAAGGCGATGCATAATGCAAGCATATGTGTGGTCCTTACCTATATGCTAGTTCGAAATTATATTTGTCATGGGCACAAACAAGTTAAAACCTCAGCGAGAGTGTACAAAAAATGGACCCTACATAACAATAATATAAGTCCAAAATAGATGAAAATAGTCTGTAAAGAGTCCAAACTATAGGATATAGGGAGGATTGATCATGGAAACTACATTCAAAGGAAAACGTGCGGTGGACGATGGGACATAAGAACGAATGTAAGGTGGAGACCCAACATTCACATATCCCCTACCACCACCGTCAAGGTGAAAACTAGTGTTAAAATCAGATGAAGTGAGTGAAAATCCTCTACAAATGGAGTAGAGAATGGAATATGACCACTTTTGAATATGTGAGCAAGGTAAGGGGTTTTGGTGCCCCCCAGTCCAACACTAGGGTTCGCACTAGGTCCTAGAGCAGGTGATGGAAACTATTAGTGATATTAGGCATGTCGACATAAAAGGACCCAAAATGAAGAGAACATAAATATACTCAAGTAACCACGATCCCAAAATCCAACTAGTGCACAAAGAGCATACTCCTAAGAAAATCTAATCCAAAGGGAAAGAAATCCAAGGGAAGGATAAATGAGCTTTCGAATGTAGTAGGTATGTCTCTTCTAAAAAATGAATGCAACTCCCATACACTACAAGCGAAGGTGTGTAACCAATTATAGTTTCCCTCAACTTCAATGCATAAAGAATCTGTTTTGTCTGAACCCTACCTGGCCAGGACACTCATAGAATAACCTCTACAAGTAATCACTGCGATGCCTAGGTAAGAAAAATAAGGCCATCCCAATATAACAAATGCTCAGGAGGACAGTCGCAAGAGGGATATACCATATGGGTAGGGTAGCAAATCCTGAAGCTCGAAAAAACCAATCAATACCTCAAAAGCCGCTAGATACGAATACGATCTTGGAAATATCTCTGACGCTAATAGAAAGTGGCCAAGGGATATCCCAACCAAAATCATGTACACTGCCTCATGCTTAAATCCTATGTAAGAGTATCCTTTTGAGAACACTAATTATACCAAGGATTTCACTCTCTCGCATGGACATAGACCTACTTGTTTCGTTTAGTAGTCTTGTAGAATTAACTCATAGTGAACTATTTCAAGACTCTAAATCCTAATCTTGTTGATGTACCCTATCAAAGAAAAACGTGTAATTCATTTTGAATTAAGCGTTGATTTTAGTGGTCATGATTACTCAGAGGGAAATGACCTTGCAACCAATGATGTTATAACTTAGTAGTGAAAGTAAATGTGCACACCTAACAAGCAATTCCAAGTGCAATTTTGTCTTTAAATATGAAGAAAGGGGTATGCTACTACATGAAATGAAAAAATATTCATTCATTTCTGAATGCCAATGCAATCCTTCCTATATGAAAGCCTAAACACGACTCTCATCCAAGCAATCAAATCCAAGTACCTCCTTAAATCCAAATGTGAAATGCATATAAGAATGCAATAATTATTTTGTATTTTCAATATAAAAGAATGAAAATGCAATAAAAGTCATTAAAATCCTCAGTCTCTGTAGCAAGCATCAAACACAAGCCAAGAAAGACATCGAGACATAAAGACTAATGCATGAATGGAAAAACAAAAAGGAGATAAATTACTAGAACTAATTTCAAAGAAAAATCAATGAAAAACTGATCTCTGGTCACAAAAGAAGAAGTTAACAGACAAAATCAGTACCCAGGAAGGCCCAGCCACACTCACGACCCAACCAGCAATTTCCCACATCAAACTCAACCAAAAAAGGGAGGATGTACATGAATATTCAAAGGAAACTAGCATATGTACGCAACTTTTTCCAAAAAACTGCATGTATACGCCAAAAAACCTGCGTATGTACGTGACTTTTAGCCAAAAACCTATGTATACAGAGAAGAGAGTGGTAAAAGGTAGGCCAAGGGTCAAACCACTCTAGGGGAGTGTCAATGGATGAACATACTACTAAATGCATCACAGAAATGGGGATAAACAAAGAGTAAGTCAAGCACATTGTGCCACTAAACCCCAAAGAAAAACAAGGAAGGTCCCCAGCAGAGTCACCATTATGTTACAGAGAGAAACTTCCTATGGCTTGGGGTGTACCACAAGAGACTGAATGACACCAGGAATCAATCCATTCCAATATGCAAGAGAAATAAAGGCATCTAACACTAAGGGATATGAATCGTACCTTATTCTGGATGGTTGGTGTAGATCCCCGTTGAGCTTTTCCAACATGCTTGTATTTACAATTCACTCTCAACAACAACAAACAAGACAAGCATGCTATATATCAAAGTGTTAGGCATACTCTAACATATATAAACAATAATGTATAAGAAAATAAATACATCCGTGGATACAAGTTGGTTAAGGTTGACGGAGGGGTTTGAGACGTCGCGTTAGGGTTTTTTTGGGCCTAATAGAGCACGGAGCGTTCAGGAAATGCTAGGCTGCTGACGAGGTGCAGATCCAGGCCTCCTACTGGGTGCCATGGAGGAATTGGGGTAGGGGGAGATCGCCCCAGATGTCAAGGTTCCTTGTGTAGGTCAGAAGGAGTAGACCAAGGATGGAAAAGTTGACGGGATTCCATCTGGCTCCAGGAAAGGCAAGAAATCGAGTCTAGGGGGCTGCCTCCCAAAGAATGCTTCCATTCCCACCATCCAAATCAAGTCTAAGGCAGTCAGAGGTAAGATTGAATCTTGGAAGGAAAAATCCCTAATAGGGAAGTTCGTAGGGATTTGGCCGAAGGAGAAAGACTTGGTTAAGTGGATTAATGGGGTGTGGAATCCCAAAGGCCACTACGATCTCCAGTTGGGATGAAAGGGTTTCTTCACCATTATATTTTTTAACCAGGAAGGTAGGGATAGATTTATGGAGGGATGCCCTTACTTCTTCTTCTCGGCTGGCCTATTCCTTCGGCCATGGAAGGAGCGTTTTAATCCAGAGATGGAGGACATGACGGTCGCCTCTATTTGGATCCATATTTTTTCCCTCCCAGGGGAATACTGGGATCTGGAGACTCTGAGGTACATAGAAAACACCCTGGGAGAATTCATAAAAATAGCAGAACAAACTAGGATCCAAAGGTATACTGCCTTCGCACGAATCTGTGTCTATATGGATCTATCTAGAGAGCTTCCTGAATCAATCAGTCTAAACTGGGAAGATGAGGAATGGATACAACCCATTGACTATGAACAAATTCCCTTCAGATGTTGTCTCTGTCATGAATATGGTCATCTAGGGAGAAACTACCCCAAACTTATCCCCAGGAATGATCCCTCTCCCCCATAAGTTGAACAAATTTGGGGAAGATGATGGGTTCACCCAGGTTAAGAACAGAAGGCAAAGCAAGGGAGGATGAAAACCGTCTACATGAAAAGAGTCGATGCCCAAGGATAATAAGAAAAAGAACTCCTTTGAGGCCTTAGGAACCCTAAACAAGGGAGGAGAGGTCCCAAATATGCCAATGGTTGAATACCAGCAGGAAATCCCAACCAAAGTTCCAATGGAAGAGGAAGATCAACAGATAATTGGCACAGAGGATATGGATATGGATTTAGGAGAGCTAGACCTAGACGCCATAGAGGAAGAATGCAGGAAGAAGGGACAAGGATATGTTTCAATATGCCAGCTTGAACTCCTCCAGGAAGCCATCATCCAGATGGGTGCTCTGGAGAGTCTCGGGATCGACCCAGAAGCCCATAAGGGCAGTAAGAGGAAGTCCCCAGAGGAGGAACTGCAACGTGGAAGGAAGACAAACAAGAAGCGCATAGCAGCGGTTGGAATGCGACTGATTGAATCAGGCCAGTATCTCACAATCAAGGTGGCCTTTTCTGATGCTAAAAAGGTTTGTCAATGAAGCTCATTTCGTGGAATATTAGGGGGTGTGGATAACATTAAACCGTAAAATTAGGCAGGAAAACCTGGATATTATTTTTCTCCAAGAAACCAAATGTAGCTCAAGGGGCCTCGATAAGATTAAGGACAAAATATGGAAAGGAAGTCATGTCATGGCTACTGATGCAGCAGGTCAATCTGGAGGTATCGCAATCCTATGGGAGCCCCACTCAGTGGAATTCTCCAACTGGCGGGCCAACAAGTTTGCTCTAATGGCATATTTTTTCCTTATGGATTCGGGAGTGCGAGGAACCCTAGGGAACATTTATGGCCCCAGTGGTTTCCTTGAGAAGCAGTATTTCGTGGAGCTCCTCAATTGGTTCAAGGAGAAATCGGAACAGGGGTGGTGGGTGCTGGGGGGAGACTTTAATCTGATCACTAATCTTGGGGAAAATAAGGGAGGACAAATAATCTTGGACAAATACCAGGATGCTTTCAGTGAGTTTCTCTCCCAGAGCCCGATGGTTGATGTGGAAATGGGAAGTGTCTAGTTCATGTGGAACAAAAAACGTGGAGGGGAGCATCTGGTGGCTTCCCAACTAGATCGTTTCTTGGTGTCGAAGAATATCATGCACGGCTTGGGGGAGCTTATGGAAAACTTTCTCCCGGTAGCTGGCTCGGACCACTAGCCCATCTGCCATGCTTGGGATTGGTCCTATTCCCCTATGGGAAAACCCTTTCGTTTTGAAAGTTTCTGGGTGGAGCACAAAGATTTCAAGGACCTTGTTAGTCAATGGTGGTAGGAATTGGTCCTCCCCCCAGGAACCAATATGTTTTGCTTTGAGCATAAAATCAAGTCCTTGAAGGCAAAGATTCGCACGTGGAATAGAGAGGAATTTGGGAACATCTTTGAGGACAAAAAAAAAACTGTTACTTGAGCTGGATCTCATTAACAGAAAAGGTATGGAATGGGGTTGGGATGAGGAAATGAAAATCAAAGAGAAGGATTTAATGGGGCAATTGGAGGCTATGGAAAAACAAGAGGCGGTCTTTTGGCAACAGAAGTATAGGGTCAAATGGATGCAGGAGGGTGAAAGAAACACTGGATTTTTTCATAACTCGGTGATCTGGAACAGGAATAGCTCCAGAATCCAAAGACTCAAGACTAGGGACGAAAATAGAGTGGAAACGAGATGGGAGATTAAAACCGAACTCACACAACACTTCTCTGAGATTCTTCGGGAGGATGGTGGGGATAGAGGTCAGGACATTGAGAAAATAACAAGCCTAATTCCTAGGCTGGTTACTGGTGAAAACAATGAAATGATGATCAAGACTATCGGGATGCAGGAGGTTGAGAAAGCGGTCAATCAAATGGTGTTGGGGAAAGCCCCTGGCCCTAATGGCTTCACGACCAACTTATTCCATCTATTCTGGGATCTTGTCAAGGAGGATGTGCTCAACATTGTGGAGGAGTCCAGGACCAAGAAAGGGGTCCTTAAAGCCTTCAATGCCACCTTCCTCACCCTTATTCCCAAAGAGGTGGGGGAAGACACCCCCGACAAATTTAGACCGATAGCGTTATGCAATGTCATATACAAAATCATCTCCAAAGTCATTGCTAACAAGCTCAAACCTCTTCTCCTGATGCTCATAAGCCTGGAACAGCTTGGTTTCATGGAGGTAGGCAGATCTTGGATGGGGTGATTTTAGTCCACGAGGTAATGCACTCGCTCAAAATATTGAGGACTCCAGGTGTGATGATAAAGCTTGATATAGCTAAAGCTTATGACAAGCTCAATTGGGAATTCATGTAGAGGATGCTCGGGGCCTATGGTTTCTCCCCTGACTAGGTGGAGTGGGCCATGGGCCTGGTCTCGTCCCCTTTTTTTAACATCCTCCTCAATGGCTCACCGACCTCTACTTTTAGGCCCTCTCGTCGCATTCGCCAAGGAGACCCTCTGTCTCCTTTCATTTTCATCCTCTTGGCTGAGGGGCTGAGTCGTCTAATTGTGGCCTAGGTTGAGAGGGGAGAAATCCGTGGAATTAAAACTCATGAGGGGGATTCCTCCTAGACTCATCAACAATTTGTGGATGATACTATGCTCATGGGGCACCCTTCAGTCCAAGAAGCTCGTAGCTTCAAGAAAATCCTGGATCTCTTTGCGAGGGCCTCAGGCCTAGTGGTTAACCCTAATAAATCTCAGGTCTTCTTTTTCAACACCCCCCCATCCACCCAGAGGAATATCTTAAGAATCCTGGGTTTTTCAAGAGGGTCCTTCCCATCCAAATACCTGGGCATCCCCCTTGGGATGGGTAGGCCAAAAAAAGAGTCCTGGCAGGAAATTTTGGATCGGTTAAAACAAAAACTCTCAAGCTGGGTGATGCCCCCCTTAAACTTCCCCAGTCATCTGATCTTGGTCAAAGCCATTTTGGAAGCCATGCCGACCTACCTTTTTTGATCTTAGTCGCTCCTAAATCTATCCTCAAGGAAATTAGACATATCCAATGCAATTTTCTCTGGGGAGGACATGGGGAGAAAGCTTAATTCTCTCTGGTAATCTGGGAGGATGTTTAAAAGCTTAAGGAGTAAGGAGGTTTAGGCCTTAGGGATCCTGAAGCGATGTCGTAGATCCTCGGTGCCAAAGTGTGGTGGTGCTAGGTCAACCATTCCATGGAACCTTGCGCAAAACTCTCGAATACAAAATATGCTTGGGCCAGGCCTAGACATCATTTGATCTAGTTCAACGAGGCTCCCAGTGGTTCTCCCATCTGGTTGAAAGCCCTGGCTAGCAAATCGATCATCCAGGAGCATAGTTTCTGGGAAATCAAGGATGGTAGTAGGGAGAAATTCTAGGATGACTCTTGGAACCGGTTTCCCAGCCTTGGAAGGGATCCAAGATGGGCTCATATCAAGCAGCAGGAGCTCGAGAGGGGAAAAATCCAGGGAATCAATCCTGGCAGGTGGAAAATCACATGGAGCACCATCAGTGGGACTTCCAAGAGAAACCTGAACACATTAGTGAGGAGGAATGGGAGGCTTTCTAGGAAGAACTGAACAAATGCTTTATCAAGGTTCAAGAAGGCCCTGAGATTTTAAGATGGGATTACATGACCAAAGGATCCTTTAGCGTCAAAGAGCCCTATCGAGGAATGCTGCGATTGATGATATATGGAAAAAAATTTGGACAACCAACTTATGGCCCAAGGTTGCCCTCTTTGTTTGGCTGGTCATCAGGGGAAGGATTCTCACAATTGACAACCTGTGCAAACAAGGTATTTAGGGGCCCTCCCAATGTTGTCTGTGTTATCAAGCAGAGGAATATATGGGTCATCTCTTGGACAACTGCCCTTTCGCTTCCGTTGTTTGGGACAAGGGAGCGATGAGGTTCCGAAGAAGTGACAGAAGACGGGGTCAACCTTCTCAGACCCTGAGGAACTGGTGCCAAAAATACTTCAAGAATCCCATTACCATAACTATATGGGATGCCTTCCCAGGTATGGCCATGTGGTGTATATGGAAGGAGCGGAATGCTCGGATATTTAGAGACCAACGCAAAGATATGGAAACAGTCTGGATTATGGTGAGAGACAACTTGTTATCATCCATTCAATGTATGCAGTGGCATGATCAGGATAAGATCATCCCATAGGAGGAAGCCCGAATTGCTAAGAACTAGGGACCGCATAGTTCTATGTTGGCTGGTCTTTGCCAATGGAATAAGCTTTGTCAGCCCTCCAGCCTGTCCTTTTGGTCTGCCCCTCCCCTGTCTGTCTTCAAGCTGAAATTCGACGGCGCATCTAAGGGTAATCCGGGCCCAGCAGGATTTGGTGGTCTTTGTCATGATCAGGAGGGAAGAATAAGGATGGTGTTCATGGGAGCCATAGGGTAGGATACCAACAACTCGGTGGAATTGGAAGGCCTAATCCGTGGCTCTGAAGTGCTGATCATGGGTGGGTTTTTTCTGGCGATAATAGAAGGCAAATCCAACACCCTCATCCAGATGGCCAAACGTTTGTTGAATGGCCAAAAGTCAGATAAGGTCTCTCACAGCTATTGTTTGGTGTATAGGTTGGAGAGGCTTCGCGACCTCCTGGCACACCCCGATATCTCTTTTCGCCATGTCAGGAGAGAGGCCAACAAAAATGATGACAGTTTGGTGAATGCAGGCGTGGAGAGTGGATTTGGCTTCTGATGTGACATATTGGAAGTCTTTGGTGAGGAAAACTTGGCCCAACAGTGTTTCCATCTGGCTCCTAGAGACGTCATCAGGGAAGTACAGGTGGTTGATCCGACAGATGGAAGGACAGGTGGAGATGGGAGGCAATAGCACGCCTACACGAGACTAGGTTAATGGTGTGTGGCTCTGTAGGTTTAAATGCATGTCAGCTCTGGTGGTTGTACTACTCCATTATTTCAATTTATGCCCCCAAATTTGACACGCTTGGCACTGGGCGAAGGGACCGTTGACCGGACGAAGAGCATAACCTCCACAAAACGATGGCTCTGGTTCTAATGATCGGCATGACGCATGTTTAGGCCAGGGATGGGAGTGCCCCCTTGAGCGCTCCTCTGTTATATTCTGATAACTCTAATCTCCTTTATACTATGCCCTGTAACAGAGAAAGTAGGCTTGAGATCCTGGGTGTTACCTTGCACTATGCCTTCGTGTTTGGCTCTGAGGGAGTGCTTCAGTGTTGCGTCCTTCTGTTTCCCTTTTTCTTGCAGGCCATTTCAATGGCTCCCAAATGGCAATTCATAAAGGAGGGTGGTCTCAGGGAGGCATCTAGTTATTCCTCCACCAAAGGGAATTCTATCATCTAGCAAACTCGTCAAGCCATCCAGGCTCAGCTTCAGGCGTAGGAGGAGGCATAGCTCTTCAAGGAGCGCGTTCCGCTCAATATTCGCAGAGAGGTCGAAAGGGTGGTTGAGGGGTTGTGGGTTGAGGTGAAGGCCATGCCGAGGGAAATCCTTCATGAGGAGGTGGTGGATTGGGTCCTGGACCCTGGAAACATAGTTGGTCGAGCTTCAGCTTACGGCCGCATGCTAATGACTTACTGGCTGACAGTCCGCTTGGTGGGTCACTCCTCGATGATGCAGGAGGCCAAGAAAGATGGTGATTCAGAACTTGTGCCCTTTTGGAAAGAGCACAATTATGAATGCCACACTGAGCACCAAAATCTTGATGTCCTCGCATCTTGGTTAGGTTTCCCGTTCCACCCTGTTGACTGTCGGGCCTTGGAAACTGCTAGACCTCGGGTGAGGGACAACAAAGGAGGAGCGGCGAAAGAAAGAAACCCTATGGGCTCTCAGAACATGGTTGGCTCCATGCAATCATTTTCAGCTCGTGTGACAGGGTCCCAACAATCTGCGGTAGTGTTCCCCTCGGCTGAGGCTCCTCGTTGGGGACCTCCTCCTCCAGGTCGGATCTAATTTCCCTTCTTTGGTTGTGCTTTATGAGGTCTTTTATGTCTATGTTTTGTCAGGATGTTTTCTATGGTTTAAGTAGCTTAGATAGTTGATGTATAAGCTCTAATGGGAACCAGGAAGTCAATAGGGACCCTCATGGTGACAAAAATATTAAGTTTGCTCATTTTTATGTGGGATGGAAAGCTCTGTAACTCTGCTCAAAATTTTGGTAGGACCGGTTTTAAAAGAGGGGGTAGACAGGCTTGGAAAAACTCTGTATTTTTTTGGCAAAAAAAGATCAAGCCCAGTTCCAGACTGGGTTCCGTCGGACTGGACCATGGCCTCCATGTTTTTGGGATGGATTTAAATGTATATTGTAATGTAATATGGTTTCTGTACAGTAATACAAGTTTTATTTTACAAAAAAAAAAAAAAAACATCCATGGATACAATATTCATATTTATGCACATGTATTGGACATGAAATTGATATTTCTATTAATAAAACAAAGATACAATAGTGACAACCTCTTTCAGCACTTCTTCGAACCCGAGAAACTGAGTCCTCCACCTGGGCCTCCACCACTTCAATCCTCCATCACAATGGCAACCTCACCAAGAAAAGGAAAGCTTGGGAAGAGAAGCACTGTGTGCTACAAAGGGACAAAGGCATGTAGACTCAAGCATAAATAAGTGAGGTAACAATGAACTAGAGTTTCCTTGCTCTCCAATTTCTCCTCCTTCAATGTATCCAAGAGGCTCAATATATATCACTCCAAATAGGAAATGGAGGGTCGAGTCTGAGCGTTCTCAAGGAATATGGAAAGCCAAGAGTCAATTTATTCAGGACTCTATGAGGAAAACTCCAAATTTTTTTGTCTTTATGCACATTCAATAATGTATGCGGGTTTGGGCTAAAAATTTGTATGTACATGTGGGTATATCTTTAAAAGTCGCGTATACACATAAACAAGTGTTTTTTGGGGAATTTCTTGGGACATAAAAATATAATATGAGAAAAGGGTGTCCAAGGAGCTGCACAAGGACATGGAAGGCCATAAATATGTGATCTACCAAGTGTGGTGAAATCACGTATAACACCTTTCTCAAATGTTCTTCATGTTCTTCTTCGTTCTTAGAATAAATAATAATGTCATCTAGGAAGACAAGAACAAACGATCCATATACTTGCTAAAAACATTATTCATGAGACACATGAATGTAGCTGGTGCATTTGTGAGACCAAATGGTACCACCACAAAATCGTAGTGCCCATACCTTGTTCTAAAGGTTGTCTTATGAATATATTCCTCTTTGATTCTTACTTGATGGTAACCAGACCTCAAGTCAATTTTGGAAAATACCTTTTCTCCTCTCATTTGATAAAAAAAGGTCATCAATCTGAGGTAATGGGTACTTATTCTTCACAGTAAATTTGTTCAACTTCCTGTAGTCAATACATAAGCTGAGTGTCCCATCTTTCTTTTTCACAAATAGAACTGGTGTTCCCCAAGGGTATACACTCAGCCTGATATATTTCTTTTCCAACAACTCTTGCAACTCCATTTTCAGCTCTAGTAATTATGGTGTGCTCATCTTGTAAGGTGTCTTGGACACTGGTGTGGCTCCCAGCACAAGTTCAATTGTAAAATCAATGTCTCTATTTGGAGGAAAACCCAGAATCTCATCAGGAAAAATATCCTTGAATTCTTGCAATACATGATAGTCCTTCAACTTAGGAGTTTCATTTTCCATTGCCTCCAAAACATGGTCTGCATACAATCGACAACCCTCCCTACAAAATTTCTTCAACTGCATTGCTCAAACCTACCTAACAGAAATCACCTTATCATTTCGAATATACCTGACATACGTCAACAGTTCCAAGATTTTGTTTGCATATTCTTCCATGGTCAATTTCCCTAATTTCATCTCATGGAAGTCTTTAATCTTATCATCATAGTACATATTAGAGAGTTACTTCTACTTGAAATATTTCTTGAACTGCTTCCACACAATATTTCTTTCATTGAACTTCTTCACTTTCCTGAGGTGCTCCCACCATATAGATGCTCTTCCATTTAAGTTGAATATGGATACCCTTGCCTTCATATTTCCAGAGTATTCTTAGACTTGGAAATACTTTCTCATCCCAAGAAGGAAAGCTTCATCTTCTTGACCAGACTTCAACTCACCATCAATTGTAGGAGGCTTTTCCTTCTTAAATTCCCCATATGAATTGTTCTTGTAATGTCTCTTACTCTTACTCCTATGAGATGAATAGCTTGAACCCCCAATGGATTCTTTAGATTCAGATGATCCACTAGAAGATATTTATGGAGTATATGTTCTATATCTAAAAACTCTTCTTGAGCTATTGGACCTCTTGCAAGAATTTCTTCTTGAACTACTCCCACTCCCTTCTAGATTTATTGTCTAATGCCCTGAGTTTATCTGCCTTTGTATGTTTGTAAAACTTTGTAGCATGGTTGCATTCAACTGATTTTGTTCTTCCTGAGCTTTAATCGTCCTTTCATTATCTTCTTTGCAACTTTTCAACTCTACCCTTATGCTCCTCATGGTGGCTGCAATATCTGGGGGAGTCTCTTGATTTCTTCTCCCATTGGATTATGTTTCAGCATTCTCAACATGTATGTTCTCCTCCATGGCATCTGTCTCAGGCTCATAAGGATCCTGTGCATCATCCATGATGTTGATCTTCTTGGCCCAATCAAGACCAAATTTTCCAAACTGCACTATGTGGAATGTTTCCTTTGATGTGTCTATGATTCTACAAAATGTGTTCATAAACACAATTTTTAGCTACGTGCTATTCTCATAAATTTATAAATTACTTGACGACTGTTTCGCTACAGTTTTCTCTCTAAAAACTATTCAAATTAGCCCATTTAGGTCGGATGTTGTAACATGTGGCTCTATTTTAAACATTCCAAACAAAACTATTATGGTTAGAGCAAAGTTTTCCCATAATGCGGCAGAACTAAATGTTCCCAAAAGGCGAGAGGGTTGAAACCTGTAGCTCTAATACCACGTTGTCACATACCCATACAACCTGACTAAAATGCATATAAAAAAAAATTTCTTTCATACAAGTAATGGGTCATGTATCCTCCTATATCATTCATTCTTAAGCTTAATTTCTACTGCAACAGGATTTCAATAACTAACAGGTCATTTCCACAACTAGCAGTACCTTTCTGCAATGTGGATTGCATATTTCGAGACCCCATGTAACTTTCCATTTCCCTTTCTCACTTTCTACCTTCCACCTTCCGCATTCCGCAGGGAGGACTCCGGGTTGTGGAAACCCATATTACTTTATATTTTTTTCTTTCGCCTTCCGCCTTCCTCCTTCCTCCTTCCTCCTTTCACATTTCATAGGGTGGATTTCGGGTTACGAAAAACCTGTATTAATTTATATTTTCTCTTTCTCCTTTTTCCTTCTGCCTTCTACCAAGGGTGGAATCCTAGTTGCGGAAACACTTAATATCGTTACATTTTGACTTATGTTTTCCGCCCAACTCCTTCTGCGCCATTGATTCCTTGCGGAATCAACCCCGACCGTCGATCTAATGCGATGGAGAGGACACAATGCTATAACCAAGCATCTAGCTCCATGAACATAATGAAAATGCATTGGAAGTAAAATACATATGCAGATTTATAAGGCAGGAAAATACAATGGAATTAAATCTCTACTTGAACCTCTAGAAAGCATTCAATACATTCATAATAATTCTTAGAATAGATACATTGTAGAATTAATACAAGAGAGTACTTATATTGAAAATGAGCCTCCCTGAGAAACTATCTATGTCGCTACAATGTTCCACCCAACCATAAGCCAGTTGTGCTCATCAATATCTCAACACAACTTCCATCCCTGAGCTGGGCATGATTTCTACAAGGAAAAGGGAACAACATACCCACACATACCCAAATACACACCAAGGTTCATCCAATCCAATCCAAAATTGGGTTATCAGGATTCTAAGGTAGTGGACTCACACGTAGCCAAATACACAACAAGGTTCAGCCAAGCCAATCCACAAATGGTTTTATCAGGATGCTAAGGTAGTCAAATAACACGTAGCCATATACACACCAATGTTCAGCCAAGACAATCCACAACTGGGCTTATCAGGCTGCTAAAGCAGTGGATTCACACATATCAAAATACACAACAAGGTTCAACGAAGTCAATTCATAATTGGTTTTATCAGGATGCTAAGGCAGTGGAATCACATGTATCCAAATACACAGAAAGGTTCAGCCAAGCCAATCCACAATTGATTTTATCAAGATGCTAAGGAAGTGGAATCACACATAGCCAAATACACACCAAGGTTCATCCAATCCAATCCACAATTAGGTTTATCAAGCTACTAAGGAATTGGACTCACACGTAGCAAAATACACACCAAGGTTAAGCCAATCCAATCCACAATTGGGTTTATCAGAATGCTAAGGAGGTGGACTCACACATAGCCAAATACACACCAAGGTTCAGTGAAGCCAATCCATAATTGGGTTTATCAGGATGCTAAGGCAGTGGACTCACACGTAGCCAAATACACACCAAGTTTCATCCAAGCCAATCCACAACTGTGTTTATTATGCTCCTAAGGAAGTGGACTCACACATAGCCAAATACACACCAAGGTTCAGCCAAGCCAATCCACAACTAGTTTTATCAGGTTTCTAAGGAAGTGGACTTACACGTAGCCAAATACACACCAAGGTTCAGCCAATCCAATCCATGATTGGGTTAATTAGGCTGCTAAGGCAGTGGAAAGGAAGAATTACTAAGATAGTGAGCTCAACCACAGACCTATGGATACCTCTACAAGATCTATCTGGCTTGGTCTCCACAATACCTGCACACTTGACACAAGGAAGTATTCCCTTCACTGGTACACAATCCCTTAGGCCATACCTTCCATTCTAGTGTTCTCCTAGGTGTGCATAGAAGAGTATCCAACCCCCTTTCATCTTTTTTGAGGTTCCTCCCTTCACTAGGTTTATCAACCAAACTATGTTCCTCTTCCACTCCTAATTCTTACTTACAGTTCAGACCAAAACATGGATTCACATAACATCAAAACACAAGTGCTGGGTATGAAGAAAAAAATTTTGGTTGTGGGATTCCCAATATGGGGTTTCCATTGGTCTCAGAAGTCACGGAGAACAAAAAAAGAACAAAATGGTAGATGGGGAATTAACCCTCGGAGAGAAAATTCGATTTCAGAAAATGTTTATGGGCCTTATAGGGGAATAAATGACCTCTATAAACTCCCAAATTGTGAATCTCTTCTCCCATCCATTGTGCAACACAAAAACAGATTTCTATCCATGGAAAAAAAATGAAGGTCATTGCATAAAAACATGAATAAAACGCCCCTTTCTAGGAATTAATTGGGCACACCTTTCTAGGTGTTTTCTTGCCCCATATGTGAAAATACAATTTCCTAGACTTCATGGCTTTCCATACACGAAATTGACTTCCATTCCTCTCCATTCCCAATGCATTAACGACCTCAACCAACTATTGGGAGAATTAATGATTGGGTGCATAAGTAAAAATGGGTAGTTGCGGGTTTATGGGCCCTCTCATTGACATTTGGCTTAATATTATTTTCTCAAGCGTTTGAATAAGTTCCCTCCCTATTCCTTGTGAAAATCATTCCCCCATCTCTTGTTGCATTGCATAGCTAGTTGTGGGTATTTTATTAAATTGCATATTCACATGATGTCTCAATTTATATTATTCCTAGCTAGCATGAGAACCATAGGTATTAATTTTAATTTCCAATACATAAAACGCTAAATAGATGGTGGGGCCTTGGCCTTGAGCTCTTCACCATGATTTAATAATGATATTTACATCATGTACAATTTTAATACCATAGGGTCAAAATCAGGATATTACACTTAGCCACACTGCTTCTCTGCAACCAGTACTAGAAGCAATGTACTCAGCCTCTGTTGTGCTTTGGGAAACTAAGACTTGATTTCTGCTAGACCAAGAAATCATAACAAAACCCAAGATGAAATAGTATCTGGAAGTGCTCTTTCGATCCAAAATGCTACCACCCCAATCATAATCAGTATATCTAAGCAATAAAACTACTCCATTAGAGGCATACCTGAGTCCATAAGCAATTGTATCACAGAGGTACCTCAAGATGTGCTTACCTGCAACCCTATGTCTGTGTCTAGGATCAGTCATGAACTGACTCAATATGCTAACTGCATAGAAAATGTTTGGCCTCGAATGCATTTAGTAAATCAACGAGCCAATCAACTGTCTATATTATGTGCGGTCCACTAGATCTGATCTAGTCTCAGTTTCATGGAGTTTCCTCAAATTGAAATCCATCGTAGTGTTTATGGATTTACGATCCACCATGCCAAATCTGCGCAAGATGTCCACTGTGTACTTCCCTTGAGATAGAAATATCCCATTATTCCTCTGCCAAATCTAAAAACCTAGTAAGTAGTGCATAACACCTAAGTATTTGATCTCAAACTCTGAGGTAAGCTCCCTCTTACACTCAATAATCAGTTTTTCCTCACAAGTGAGGAAAATATCATCAACATATAGAACCAGTATCAGAGGCTGGTTATCCACTACTTTAAAGTACAAGTTGGAATCTACATCACTTTTCAAGAAACCCAGTTTCTGAAGATAACTTTCTATTCTGGTGTACCAAGCTCGAGGAGGTTGTTTTAACCCATACAAGGATATATTTAACTTGCAGACATGGGACTTCTTCCCATGTATCACAAAACCATCAGGATGCTCAATGTAAACTTCTTCCTCAACCTCACCATTAAGGAAGGAATTCTTCACATCCATCTGGTGAAGCTTCCATCCTAATACTGATGTAAGTGAAATAATAGATATGCTAGTAGTATACCTGGCCACTAGAGAAAAAGTCTCTTCATAATCAATGCCCTCTTTCTGAGAGAAGCCCCAGGAAACAAATCTGGATTTGAACTTTTCCACACTATCATCTGCAACATGATTTATCATGTAAAGCCATATGGAAATAACAAATGACTTCCTATCAGGTCTGGGAACAATATACCAAACATCATTCATATAATCGAATGATACTCATGTGTCATAGAATATTTCCATATGTGCTACTCTGCATCCTCTTCACATGATGAAGGGTCAAATTCACTGATGTTTCTCATCAATGCAACATATCCTGGATATCTATTAGGATGCATGCGATTTCTGGAAGTTCCTACTGGTGCTCCATGATTCTCAACATCTTTGAATATATCACAACACGATGTTGACCTCCTCTTTGTAGGAGGTTAATTAACCAATTCAACTGGTTCATCAATGACAGGTAAATTTGTAGGATCTGTTGGTTTCTCCCTCTGAATCTCATAAGGGGAAGAACCATTCTCATGATTTTCTGAAGTAGGAATCTCAGTATCCTCTGTCTTCAGATCACATTCAAGCTCTTTTGACCGCTTGAATGACACCTCCTCATGGAAAGTCACATATAGACTTAACTCAACATGTCTCTCACCAGGTACATAAATTATGAATGCTTTGGAGGTCTCACTGTAGACAACAAAAGTTCCCTTCTTTCTAGAAGGTTCCATCTTGGTTCTATTTTCTTTTGTAATGTGAATATACACAGGACATCTAAAAATGCAAAGATGTGATATGTTTGGTTTTTCACCAGTGAACACTTCTTCAGGCGTTTTCTCATCAAGAACTGCATGCAGAGTTCTATTATGAATGTACACTGTTGTACTAGTAGCTTCTTCCCATAAATAAATAGAAATATCCTGATCATGTAACATGGATTTTGAAGCCTCACAAACAGTTTTATTCTTTCTCTTTGCAACCCCACTCCGTTGTGGGTTGTAAGGAATTGTTAATTGTCTACATATCCCTGCATCACTACAAAACTCATTAAAGACATTTGATTCAAACTCTCCTCCATTATCATACCTTAGGGCATGGATATGCCTACTTGTTTGGTTTTCTACTAAGGATTTAAATCCCTGCAATTTACATAAGGTTTCACTTTTGAATTTCATGAAGTAAATCCAGTCCTTACGGGAGAAATTGTCAATGAATAAAACATGGTAGAGGTACCCCCTGAGGGAAGGGGTAGACAAGGGTCCACACACATATAAATGTACTAAGTCAGAGATGTATTTATATCTAGTATAGCTTCTAGGAAAATTCTTTTTAACATTCTTTCCTAAATCACAACCTCAATAAATAGAATCATGAATATAATCGAGACTACGCATACCTTTCGCCATTCGATGTAAACTAGGAAGTCCTCTGAAGTGGAGATGTCTGAGTCTCCTATGAAAAATATTGCATGGGATGATGGTATGATGTACCATGGATGAAATAATTTTTCATGGGACCTTGTAAAGTCCTTCTCGAACTCCAAAAATAACAGCAGTATCAAGGTTCTGGTTCTTCGTCCATAAATATGCTTGATTCTTCATGAATATCACACAGAAGCCTTTATCTTCAAGGACAGAAACAAAGAGTATATTTTTCTTCAATCCAGGAACATACAAAATGTCATCCATATGTAACACGTCTCCTAAACCTAACTGGAAGGATGTGGATCCAACTCCTTGGATTGAATATGTAGAATTGTCTCCCAATTCCACCATGCATGAGAATTGTTTCTCCTTTAGATTGGAGAGTGCACCCTTGTACCCTGACATGTGCGTGGAAGCACCACTGTCGATCAACCATGCATATTCTCCTGTGATGATGGATTCTCCAAAGAAAATACAATATAATACTCTCTTCTAGTCTCTTTCTCGTTAGGTGCAATCTTATGCAGAGTTTCTTATACGACAGTGGAGACATGAACCTTTCCTTCATCCTTCTTATTTTTATTGCACTCTCTTGCAAAGTGACCTTTATTTCCATAGTAGAAGCATTTAAACTTTGATTTTTCAAAGTTCTTTGTAATATCTTTCTTCTTTGTATGAAATTATTTCTTGGGAGCGAAAGGCTTCATCCCTTTCTTAGTCCTAGCCATGAGAGCTAGATTATCTTCTCAGAGTGTGCACTGCTTTGTTCTGGATGCACCTTTCTTCTTGAATGCAGTCATGACAAAGTATTTCAAAGTTGGGTTGCTCTTCTCTTCCATTTACCGCAACAAGAAAGTTCTCCCATGAGCTAGGGATCCCATCAATGGCGGTTTGAAGAAGATCATCCTCATCCGTCTCCACACTGATGCTTGCTAGTTGATCCTTCACTCATGAAATCTTTGTGAAGAGTGATGCCACAGTCTCATCCTTCTCCATATTCATGTTGCACAACTAGTTCTTCAAATCCCTCTTTTGAGTAGGAGCCTTCTTCTCATAGATATTCATGAGTGTGTCAAAATACTCCTTTGTTGTCTTCAATGGAGTGATCACCGACATGAGATTGTACTTCATGGAGTCATATATGATATCTTTTTCCTTTGCTTGATTCTTTTTGTAATTTGTCCCTCCTACGTTTGTAGTGGGCTCTTTGATGACACGGGTCACAAAAGAGTCTAAATCATGCTCTTCTAGAATATTGAACACTATCACCTTCCATGTATAGAAGTTGGATGTTCCTTCGAGTCTATATTCTGGTCGAACAGATATATATAAGCCATTGCTTCACACTCTTTCTCAATGCTTCAAGATTCGCGGAGGCTTAGAGTGTTTGCATAAAACTAAGATTTTTCTCGCCCTTTCTTTGATACCATGTTATTGATTGAGAAAAATATGAAGATAATTGAACTTTAAAGCTTTAATCCATAATAATAGTGCATATAAATCATATCAATAATTCAAAGATATAAATCAAACCATAGAACACAGGATATACCCTAAGAAAACCCTCCATTGATTCAGAGGATGAAAAACCCAACAAACGATCTTAGAGTATGATTGATTAGTAGCAGAGAATGATTACAACACAATAGCAGATTGATTTCACCGAGAGCACCAAAGAGAGGAGTTCAAAATGGAACATTGTATCTAACTTTCCAAGTGCATAACACTTAAATAACAAGTTAGATTAGGTTTTACAACAAAAGTAGAATACTTGCATGCATTGGTATTTTGTTAACACTTAGAACACTAATCCATCTTCAATCATGTGCCTCCCATTGATGTGGTGTCAAGATGGCACTCCATAGTTATCTCCCATAAGAAGATATGTTCCTTCCATTAATTAACTGACTCTAACTGAGTTGTTAATTGAGTTTATTGAGCTGAACTGAATGGAACTACATGCAAGTGAATGGAACTGAGTGTAAATGCATACAACTGATTGTAGCTGAACTGAACTGAACATAATTGAATGTAACTAAAAGAACTCAATGGAACTGAACATAACTAAATGGAACTGAACATAACTGAATGCAACTGAACAGTAATTGGATGTCACTGAACATAACTGAATGTAACTGGACAAAACTGAATGTAACTGAACATAACTGAATGCAACTAAATAGTAACTGAACATAACTCCATTCAACTCAATGTAACTGAACAGAACTAGTGCTTCTCCATCAGTGTTTATTTTTGACAATCACTTGCATAAATTAAGGAGTTGATTCCTTAATTAACTTAACCATAACTAATACTCAACCGATATCTAATCAATTCGAGTTCACTTGGTGGCAACATGGGCAATTCGAAATCTCTCTCCATCTCTATGCTCATATTAAATACCTCTGCATGGTCAATATGTGTTTTCATTAATTAATCATATCATACTCATAAGATCATTTATGAACCTATGATCATATGTATTGCCCCGGGTCATATAGTCACATGCTAAAGTAAATCACTCTAGGGGTATATAATCCCTAAAGGAGACTTGTAGCACTTGTTGACCATGATTAGCCATATATCACATAGTGTGTCTACTTTACACAGTAAAGTACTCCACCTCACAACATGAGGATATTTATAGAACTTGATATTACTCACAATACTTTACTTGGTATTACACACAAGTTTTACTAACTTGATATTACTCACAAGACTCAGCTTGATATTATCCAAAAGCTTTACAACATCACCACCTCAATCATGTGAGGATATTTGTAGGACTTGATATTACTCAAAAGTCTACTTTCTTGATATTACTCACAAGACTAGAGAATGACTCCTGATGTTGTAATCTCAACAGGGAGTGAGGTGCTATACAACCTAGCATGGGGGAGAAATTGTCACGTAGAGTAACATAACATAACATAACGTAATGTTACCAAAAATAAAATGTAGTTGAAAATATTCACATCGAATCAAAATAAAAAATAAAAATTATGAAAAATAATTAAAAAAAATCATGTTACCCTATAAAATAAAATAAATTAAAACTTAAATGTAAAACTATCAAGCAAAAGAGGTATCAAATTTCTTAAGTTTAAGATAACAAAAATTGTACATAAACCAACCTAAATCCAAATCCTAGGCTCTATCAAGCACCGAAAGGGATTAAATATCTAGAGGTACAAACCTCTTCTTAGGTAGTGCACTCAAGGAGCTATCAACTTTGTTGTGTCGTATACATAGCCATTGATTTGATTCAAATCAAAAGACACATATTTTTATTTAAAGTCTACATATAAAATTTTTATTTATTAATATTTAATACTATTTATGGTCGACATATAATATTTTTTATTTTGTTAGGAACAACATTACAACATCTCCCCCCATACATGGTTTTAAAACCATGTGCAAAGCCCTCCTAAAACCATGGATTGTTTAGGAGAACCATGTACAATAAAACCATGTGCCATGTACAATAACACCATGGGTTGTTTGGGAGGCCTTGCACATGGTTTTAAAACCATGTGCAAGGCCAACAATTTTTTGCAGATAATTCAATTTTTTATACATTTTTTTAAGGTAGGAACATTACAACATATCCCCCATTTTAGGTTGTTTTTCTGGCAAACATTTATTTTGGCGAATAATTAATTTTTTTATTTTTTAATGACCGAAAAAATATATTTGTTACTTCTTACTTTTTAGAAGTAAAAAGTAACGTTACGTAACGTTATGTAACGTTACAAGATCTCCCCCATACTGGGCTGTAGAGCGCCTCTCGGCACAAAAATTGAATCTCATTTAATAGGTCTAAGTTTAAAATAAATTTATACCAGCGCAGAACCAAATCCTAGGCTCTATCAAGCGCCGAGAGGGATCAAATCTCTTTGTAGGTATCCATTGATTTGATTCAAACCAAAAGACACATATTTTTATTTAAGGTCCACATATAATATTTTATTATTAATATTTAATATTATTTATGGCCCACATATAATATTTTTTATTATTTTTTATTTTGTTATGAACTAACATTACAATATTTCCTCATACATGGTTTTAAAACCATGCACATGGTTTGTTTAAAACCATGTGCAAGGCCAACTTTTTTTATTATTTTGTTAAGTAAAAACGTTACAACATCTCCCCCATATTGTGTTTTTTTCCTCACCCATATTTTTTGACGGATAATTAAATTTTTACTTTTTTATTGTTTTGTTAGTTAGGAAGATTACAACATCTCCCCCATATTAGGTTTTTTTATGGCCGACATTTATTAAGTATGTGCATGGTTTTAAAACCATGTGCAAGGCCAACATTTTTTATTATTTTGTTGAGTAAAAACATTACAACATCTCCCCCATATTGTGTTTTTTTTATAGCTGACATAACATTATGTTCTATTTTTTTTATAGCCGACATAACATTATGTTCTATTTTTTTATAGCCGACATAACATTACGTAACGTTACAACATTACGTAACGTTACAAAATCTACCTTATACTGGACTGTAGAGCGCCTCTCGACGCAACTAATATTATAATGAATTGTACATATAACTATAGTAATTAGTCATAATTAACATATTATTATTTTTAAAAATTTTATTACAATTAAAATGTAATGAAAAATAAAATTAACTAATACCAACCTCATACACTTTTATATATATATATATATATATTCATTCTTTAAAAATAGAAGGATGACATATAAACCAAAAATACCATTACAATCCCAAATATGATTATGAATTCATACAAGTTCATGTCTCCATTACAAATGAATTTGCCCTACCTCTTTACTATGGCTTTGTAATATGCATGTACATTTCGATATTAAATTATTAAAGTAATGCTATTACCCATATATTTTGGTCTTAAGCATTACCTATATATTTTGGTCTTATACTCTAACAAGATAATTTCCATACCTCTTTAATTTGGTCCTCGTCTTATGCCTAAAATATAATTGCCCCACCTCTTTACTATGGCTTTGTAATATGCATATGTATTTTCTATAATATAATATTAAATTATTAAGCTAATGTTATTAGTTATGTATTTTGGTCATATCTCCTAAAATTATAATTTCCATACATATTTAAAATGGCCACGACTTTGTAATTTGCATATACATTTTGGATATAGTATGTTGTTTGCGAATATACTATAAAGTTTAACATAACTTTATATCAAATATTTTTAGATTCCATATATATATATTTTTATATAGATTATAATTATAATTTTTAATAATTTACACAAAACAAACACTAATATTGTTATACATTTTTGTTTATAATTAATTAATAAGAAAATGCAAAAACTATCTTTGAAAACCTATCCTCAAACTTCACCTTCAAATTAACTTAATTCTCTTTCCTTCTATCTTTGGAACTCCATCCTTAAACTTAAACTTCAAATTGACTTAATTCTTTTTCCTTTATCATATTTTCTTTGAAAAAGAAAATGATATTACTTCCACACAACATTATTCACAACCCATAATATTAAGACACAAAACAAAATTGTAACAAATTAGAGTAAAAGAAGGACCATTGAATTATGCCAAAAGGACAATTGAATTATACCAAGAGCTAAAGAATTGTTTCATAGCCTAAAATAAGGAAAGACAATTAATGATCTTACAAAAATAAAAACCATTGCTATTGTTTTCTAAGTGATGTTGTTAGTTATATATTTTGGTCTTACCATATAAATAGCTTATTAGTCCTCAACTTTTTATAAATGTAGTTTAGCCCTAATAACCTATATGTGAGGATATATAAATATTATGTATATACTAAATTTTAAAATATATATTTTACACTTAGATTATAATTAGTTTACACAAAACAAATTTAGCTATAAAAATTTCTTAAAATATATACACAATAAATATAGAAATTTCTTAGAATCTATACATAAAACAAATATTTACATTGATTTTTGCAATGATCTAATGGATACATATAAGTAGGTTCAATAATTTTAGAAATAAGACTATTGAGAAATTTAGTAGTTACAATGATATAAACCAAAATGATAAATGATTCACTACACTATTTGTTTTAATAAAAAATGATTTAAAAATTAATTAAATAAAGTATACCAATAAAATTGGTATGGGGGATTTATTAAGATAGTGAAAGATATAAGTGAAATGACCTGAAAATAATACTTTACATACCACTTTCAAAATACATATTATGATCCTTTGTTAGTATAGTTGACATTAGAAAGACTATAATATTAAGATATATGTAATACAATGATATATACAACTTTAGTGGATTAATGGACATAATGGTTAAGAACATGTGTTTACTTTTAGGAGGTGATAGATTCAATTTCGAAAGGGGATAGGGCATGTACTGTTGATGTTTGGGGAAGTTGTGAGCATAAATCCTCTTGGACATAACCATGGTTCTTGGCTTGATGGGTCATGGTGGATTGACCTACGGAGGATGATGATGGTTTACTAACGGGTGTATGTGAGGCCCTTGAATGTAGTGTTTCTTGGTCATGGTGTTTGGTTAAGTGATAGAATGCTTAGATGCTTGCAGGTCTACTCCCTAGTTCCGGGAGGTCTCAGTATAAAGTCCTTCTTGATCATGGTACTTGATCAAGTGGTATAATGGTTAAGAGCATGAGTTTCCTCCTAGGAGGTCACGGGTTCAAATCCAAAGGGGGGTAGGGTATGTACACCTCTGTAGACTTTAGCAGTTAAATCACTGCGCAAATGGGGGTCCCTTGTCCCACAAACAAGGGGGTCTCATACACCAATTGGTTTATTCTTGGCAGTGACCTTAAAAATATATTATTATTATTATTATTGTATAGGAGACTTGGGTTTCCTATCACATGCCTACTTGGATCTAGTATTCATTTTCATAATAGAGGGGATTTGACTTGCCCATTCATGGGGATTAACTACCCTTGTTGGAATCGTCAAGTCTACTCTAGCGTGGGTGCACACACACTAGATCTCTTCTAACATGGATGGATGTGCATGCGAAGCAAGGTCATGTAAATCCTTCTTGGGATACGAAGAATAAGTTTCTAGGTCTTGTTACGTACATTAAAGAATAAGTTGAAGGTATGTGCAAATAAATAAATAAATAAAAATAAGATTAATACCATCAAAAAAAATAAAACACCATGGTTTTATGAAACCATAGGAGAACCAATAATAAAATATGATATAATAATTAACTAATTAACCATCTAAATAAAGAGTTAAAGGACATGCATTTTAAATGGTTAATGTATTGTATTGTATTCATCATTTTTTAAAATTATCAATCATTCATTTTTTTAAAGTGTAGCATATGGTTGAATTTTTTAGTGTATAATTATTTTATGAAGAATCTGCTGCATAAAATTCATAAGGGGAATAATTATCAAATCTTGAAGTAGTAAAATCAACATGGTATCAGAGCTGTAAGGTTTCAGATCTCATCTTTGAAGACATATAAGGTTGATGTAGTCTTAAACAATGTACCATAACAACTTTATTTGCATCTATTAAACATTTGTGGCTGAGTGATAGGATCAAGATGGTGACCACACTCAGAGTTGAAGATAGACTTGATAGTGCTATGAACTTCACATCTTGGAAAACCAGAATACACTTCATCCTTGAAGAAAATGAGGTTAATGATTATGTAAGCAAAGTTATTAGTGAACCTACAGATGGTGATGAGGAAGCTAAGAAAAAAAATGAATCTAAGGAGAAAAATATTATGGTTGACTAAGTAAAATATCACTTGATCCCACATATTGCACAATTGAAGACAACTAAAGAAATCTATGATTCTTTGACAGGTCTATTTGAAACTAATAATGAATCTATGATTATGGTTGACTAAGTAAAATATCACTTGATCCCACATATTGCACAATTGAAGACAAATAAAGAAATCTATGATTTTTTGACAGGTCTATTTGAAACTAATAATCCTAACAGGAAGTTAGAATTAAAGAATAATATTTTCCACATCAAGATGACAAAGCCAGAAATTGTTGATACATACTTTATGAAGATTAATTTACTCAGAAAAGAGATTATCTCATAGCTATTGGAGAAGAAGTTGATGATAGAGAGATTATCTCATTGACCTGTCAATCATCTTCCCAGTTCACGGGATCCTTTCATTCAAGGTGTTTGTGCCAAGGATGCACTACCATCACTTGATTGATTCTGGACTGATTGTGTCCAAGAAGAAGGAATAATTATGTGTCGAAGTGGTTCTCAAAATATCAGGATGAAGAAAATTTAGACCTTGTAGCTCAAGCAAGGAAAAGGGAAGGAAGGAAATTTCCTTATTAGAGTAACAAAGGGAAAATGCATGCTCTAGCCCATGAACATAAGACAAAGGATCTCTCCTATATCAGGTGCTATAATTGTCAGAAGTTTGGCCATTTCACTAACAAATTATGTCTTGATAGGAAAAGAAAAGGGAAGAACCATGCACATGTTTCTCAAAAAGAGGACCAAACAAAGAGGAGGACCAAAGAATCATAGTTTGGTGAGATTTTTGATAGTATTAGGAAGGAGTACTACTTTATCTCTTCTCTTGTAGGATCCATTCCCAATAATAGTGAGATTTGGTTGGTAGATAGTGGTGCTTCCAGACATATGACACAATATTAGAGTGCTCTTACAAATTTGTCAGAGGGAAATTCTTCACTACATGTGGAACTTGGGGAGGATTCCAAATATGCAATGAAGAGTGTTGGATATACATCCTTCCATTTAGATTCAGGAGATACTCTACATATGAATGAAATATTGTTTGTACAGGTACTAAATAAGAACCTCATATCTATTTCATTCTTGGAGAACAAAGGCTTTAGAGTTGCCTTTGTGGATGGTCACGTTCTAGTATTCCATAAGAACCCAAACATAGATTTATCTAAAGTGATTGGTGTCCATGAGGGAAGCTTGTATAGGTTGACAAGACGCCTAGTTCGAGTAATGATCGATGATCAGGGATTACCCATGGTTTTATGTGTAGAGGCATTTAGTACTACAGTTTATGTTTAGAATATGATCCCTCATGAGATATTAGGGGACAAGACTCTAGAGGAGGCATTCATAGGTATGAAACTTAAAATTAGTCATTTGAGGGTATATGGTTACCCGGTAGAAATTCATGTACCCAAGGAGAAGATATCAAAGCTGGAACCTTTAGGAAAGAAAGGGACCTTTGTGGTATACAATGAGACATCGAAGGATTTCTGGATATGCATTCTTGGTCAAAGACAGATTGAGGTTAGTCGAAATGTCACCTTTGATGAGGAGGTAGCTTTCAGGAGATCTAGATATTCTCACATGGAGATTGAATTTGAAGAATAGGAGGATCCTAGAGATATAGATCACTCTATTCATCCTTTAGATGACCATAGGAACGATCCATTAGAGCCAAAAAAACCTCTGGGTAGGATGGAAAATGTTGCAATGGTTAAGAAAATATCATCCTGTCTTTGTGACACTATGTAGGAGGTAGAGAAGTATTCGACTCCTATTGGCACCTTAAGGGAAAGTAAGATACCTAAAAATTTTCAACTTACATGGAAATTATGAGTCACGTCATTGATTTTGAGCATTCCATTTATGAGAAGGCTATTGATCAACAATTTTGGAGGGATTCCATGATGGAGGAGTATCAATCCATCATGGAGAATGATGTGTGGGATATTGTTCGTAGACTTGAGGGAAATCTTGTGGTGACTTCTAAGTGGATCTACAAGATCAAACATCCAATACATAGTAGCATCGAGAAAGTCAAAGAAAGGTTCATGGCCCGAGGATTCTCTTAGAAAGAGGGAGTGGGATACAAGGAGATGTTTTCTCCAGTGGTCAGGTATGATACTATTATAATTATCATTCACTTGCTTCGATGATGGTTTGGATATATTATATCAGATGGATGTAAAAGACCGTGTTTCTCAATGGTCAAATTGAGGAAGGAGGACCATGTCTACAAATTGAAGAAAGTAATGTATGAAATCAAGCAAGCACCCAGGGCTTGGTATTATAGGATTGATGGATACCTTATGAGTTTGGGCTTCACCAAGAGTGTTGTGGATTCGAACCTTTACTACAATTTTGTCCACAATGATCCTTTGATCTTGGTACTATATGTTGATGACATGTTTCTTATCACAACATGGAATCTGATAGTTGAATGCATGAGGGAGTTAGATATTGAGTTCGAGATGAAGTATCTAGGGATTATGCATTACTTCATAGGATTGGAAGTGTTGCAGAGGGGTGCATCCATGGAGCTGGGTTACAATTTTTTGCAAGGCATTTTCGGAAAAAACACAAAAACGTTCCTCGATCGGCCAATTTTTAAACCCTCAATCGAGGTCATAAAACCTCGATCGAGGGTTTAAAAAAACCTCGATCTAGGTTTTAAGAATAACTCAATATAGGTTTTAAAACCTTGATATAGGTTTTAGAAAAACCTCAATCTAGGTTTTAAGGCTGCAATCGAGGTCCTTGTGCAAATTTTTTTATAAAAAGAGGTTTAAATGGTAGCTCGATCAAGCGTTTAATAAAACCTAATCGATCTTATTTAAAAACCTCGATCGAGGGATGTTAATACCTCGATCGAGATCAATACCTCGATCGAGGGGCCTGAAAAAACAGAGAATTATCCCTCTTACAGGAAAATCATTGTTTCTTTGTGTCTTCCAAGGGTGTAAACCCTGCCATTCATGGCACATAACTGATCAGAGTTCATACCGATAGATTCATCACTTAGTCCTCTATCCATTGAGGTATCATGCATGTGTTTTGGAATTCATATGTTTTCTTTTAATTAGTTCTAAAACTTACACTTAGAAAACCTCACACGAACTTCGAAGCAACTCAAAGAAAAATACGCAGGGTAAAAAATACACATCCAAAAAATTCTTAAAAATGCACAGCCCACACATCGACGCGACCTCTTCAAAAGGGTATCTTTGGTTTTTCAATTTTGAAAACAGTGAAAAAAAAAATGGGATGGACACACATGTATATAAAATGATGTTGAAATCAGATGTGGTCCCTTTCGAAAAATAATAAATAATTGTATATTGTGAAATAAATTAACAAAAAAAATGCAAACCACAGTGCATTTTGTGTAGATCATGCTCATATATATATATATATATATATGTAAGATTGAATTATTGGGGTTGGACACGAGCCACGTATTAACTTCTTCAAAATTTTAAGGTCACACATTTCATTAAATGCGAAATTTCACACATTAAATGACATCGGAATATTTTTTTAAATATCATTGGGTAACCAACATAATATTCTACAATTTGTTTTTTTACTGTAAGTCAAAATTCACATGGCATATATACGTTTCGAGGGCTTCTATCTAGCACATGAGTAAAAAATCAGGTTTGCATCACCAAATTTGGCCAAAAAGTGTTACCCACCTTCATGGAATCACCCAGAGGTTAGATGAGATCTTCCTCATTCGGGGAGAGTATGTAACTGAGATCCTAAGGAGATTTGGTATGATGAACTGCAAGTCCATAACTACATCGATGTTAACAAATCTAAAGAAGCTGGGTAATTCTGCATCAAATTCGGATTTGGTGGATCCCATTATGTACAAGAATCTTATTGGATCATTGATGTACCTAGCTAACACCAGGCCATATATTTTCTTTGCAGTAAATACCTTGAACTAATTCATGATTAAGCTTAGGTAGTTGCAACAGATGGAAACAAAGCATGTGTTTAGGCACCCATGTGGTACACTTGGATATGATCTTAAATATTTCTCAGGTGGTGATTCGTGGCTGCATGGTTATACATATCCTGACTGGGTAGGAAGTGCAGTAAACATAAAGAGAACCTCTGAGTGTTTCTTCAACTTGGGATCAACCAAGGTTTATTGGTTTAACTAGAAGCATAATTTTGTAGCACTGAGTACAACAGAGGTAGAGTACATTGCAACTAGTGATGCAAGTTGTGAAGTGGTGTGGATTCAGAAGTTATGTATTGGATTATTTGATCAAATGTTGGAAACTACCTTGATATATTATGATAATCAAAGTTGTATCAATATTTCAGAAAATATAGTATTCCATGACAAGCCGAAACATATTGAGATTAAATATCACTTCATTCGAGACATAGTCCATAAGGGAACAATTCGATTCCAGCACATATCCACAAATGAGAAAATTTTGACTAAGCCTCTATGTAAGGAAAAGTTTGTATACTTTAGAGACAAGATTGGTGTGGTGGAGAATGTCTCTCTTGCTAAGAGAGGGAGTGTTGATATTTGGGGAAGCCATGGGAAGGCTTCCTCCTGGACGTAACCATGGTGGTTTTCTTGATGGGTCATGATTATTTGACCTATAGAGGATGATGATGGCTAACTCACTAGTGTATGTGATTCCCCTAGATGTGGTCTTTCTTGGTCATGGTGCTTGGTCAAGTGGTAGAAGTCTTGGATGCTTGGATATCTACTCCCTGGTTCTAGGAGGGCCTGGTATAGTCCTTCTTGATCATTGTACTTGATCAAGTGGTATAGGACTTGATTTTCCCACTGCATACCTACCTAGCTCTGGTATTCCTTGTCATAAAAGAGTGGATTTGACTTGCCCATTATTAGAGATTAGCTACCCCTGTTAGAATGGTCAAGTCTATTCTAGTGTGGGTGCACACACACTAGATTTCTTCTAATATGGATGGAATTGGATGTGAAGCAAGCTCATGGAAATCCTTCTTGAGATATGAAGACAAGAAGTTTTTAGATCTTGTTACGTACATTAAAGACTAAGTTGAATGTATGTGAAAATACATAAAACATATAAATAAGATAAAACATAAAATACCATGGTTCCCATGAGACCATGGGAGAAACGATAATAAAATATGATATAATAACTAATTAAATAAGCATCTAAATAAAAAGTAAAAGGATGTTCCTTTTACATTCAAAAAGGCACGATGATACCTATTTAAATGGTCCATGTATTATATTGTATTGATCATTTGTTTATTATCAATCATTCATTTTATTTAAAGTATAACATATGCTTGAAGTAGTAAAATCAACATGTACACCTTCGTAATCTAAAATAGTAGTATAACAATATCGCATTTTGTGTGATTTGCATGGTTTTGTTAAAAATATACTTAGAATTAAGATTATTCACAAAGTGTGTTCCTCACCTAACACTATGACTAGTGTATTCATTTGGAAGACACATAAACATGTTGATAGGCCCATTATGAAGTCTACCTCAAACCTCGACATCATTTACTCTTTTATTCTATTTACATGACTAGCCTGTAAAAAGATAGAATAGAAATAGTGAAGGTCAATCAAAATTAATAATCTGATTGAATCTCTTATTATGGCTACCTGCAAGGCATATAAAAATATGGAATAGAAACAATGAAAATTAATAATTTAAAACATTGGTCATACTTCATATCCAAAGATCGAATGTTAAATGTTATCCATAACTGAACATGAAAAGATGGAAAATGAATAACCATGACTTTTTGTGCAATACCAAAAGATAGGATTTAATGAAAATGAATAGCCATATAACTATGTAACACCATTCCAATGGAGCTAGAGGGGATTGATCTAAATGACTTTGAGAACTCAAAAATGGAAATTGACCAATACACAACACCACTGCAATGGAACTAGAGGGGATTGGTGTAAATGACCTCACAAGTCGCTCATTAATGGAAATTGAGTACACTTCTAACAATTTTATAATTAAGACAATAATATCTTAAACACGTTATTTAAACTTGCTCAACCTTTACACTCTTAAAATTTAGTCATTGGATCCCAAGTTATCAGAAATGAAAATTGACTACACTTCAAAATCAAGGTAATATTAAAATCCTTCAAAATTAAGAAAGTAATATTAAAACACGAGATATTTGTAATGACATAAACACAAGTAATGATACGACTATAAACGATTACTCGAGAATTCTTCATCAATTAATCTGCAGGATTAATTTACGTTTGCAGGCTCTCTACTGTTACCGGGAACATCCCCACTGTTCGTCACAGTCACCCTCGTAACACGAACCAAATTAGGAGGATTAAACACCACGGAGAATGATGGGTAGTTCACATCTCCGGGCTGCGAACTTAAGTTGGCGCTGGATCTCGCCTCCTTTGTGAGAATATGAATTATTTCTCCACAGCATTTACAAATTCTCGAACTTCAAAACCAACCTGGCATATCAAGGAACTATATTGCCTCTAAAACATTGAACCTGGAAACTCTATGGGATCCAAATTTACTGCACGTCTATTTTGAATAAATTTAACCTAAACCAAGCATCACACAGACTATTTACTTCACGTCTATTTAACCTAAACCTTGAAGCTACATAAACTTGAAAAAATTAGGGTTTACAAACTGACATACCTCTCTGTTGACAGAAATTCTGGGTGTCCACTTCATATCGGTGGAGAAAGTAGCGGCCTCCAAATTGCTGCAGTAAAATCTGCTCTCATGGCTTCTTGAAGCAAATCATATTCTGACAAAGAAGGCGAGATCCTGCCCCAACTTATGGTCCAGCTGGTCTGGAAATCTGGACTACCCAAGATTCTTCGTGGTGTTTAAGCCGCGTAGTTTAATTCATAATACGAGGAGAACCGTGACGAACGTTGGGGGAGCACCCTGTGAATATGAGATTGGCGGTAGCGGACGCCAAGAGTTGGGCACGCAGGTCGTTCACGGTCCGGCAGCCATAACCTGAAGAATGAAGATATCCCAAAAGGAGATACGATTATCGAGTGCTCCAAAATCAAGATGGGAGGTTGAAGGTAGGAGCGAGGTGGGGTCTCGTTGTTTTTCGGGAAGATTCTTTCAAATTACGAAAATTATAAAATATTAATTAAAAAAAAAATTATATATATATATATAAAGTACATGGAAAATATGATAGGTGTATTTGTAATATATCATTTTATATAATTTTTTATTTTAAAAAGTTGTTTTTTCATTGATATAAAGTAATGTAATTAAATAATGTATTATACAAAGGTTAATAGTGAAATTTTATATCATAATTTTTTTTATAAATGGTTTATTTGTGTGTAGTGCAAAAAGCAAAATGGAAGAACCATGCTTTGGTATGATAAAACGTATAAGATTGTTTGAAAAGCCATCAAGAATATTTTTTTAATAAGTTTTTAAAATCTAATAAAATAAATAAGTATAAAGATCTAATTAAAAAGCAAACATTTGCAATTTGAGTGGGTCCTAATAGTTAAGAATATGTGTTTCTTTCTAAGAGATTATTAGTTCAAATCTAAAGGGAGTAAGGTATGCACATCTCCGTAGACTTTAGCAGTCATATCACTTGAGAGGGGAGTAGGGTATATACACGTTCGTAGGAAGTCAAATCGTTGCGTCTAACTTGGCTATGACCTTAAAAATAGGTCATACCTAACTCACGAGCTATCATTCAACTCTGGACCACTTTGTAATGCTTAGGATCATTGTGGATGAGTGTCGCAATAAAAAATCAATCTCTTGTGGGCCCTCACACGAAGTTGAGGGACCCTTTAGATGCAATCTTAGTTTCGTGCGAAACGTGCGATAGTTTAGTAATTCTAAAACGTGTGAGCATTTCTTTGAACTAGGCATGGGCGAGACCAAGCCTACCAAGTCATTAAACACACAGGATATGTAACAATAACACCCACACGTTATGTAAAGCGTTATAGAAATATATAACGCTCGAGCATTATATAAGTACATAATGCTCGTGCGTTATGTATTTCTGTAACACTCGAGTGTTTTGAAAATACACTAGCCTAGATCCAGCGTTATAGAAATATATAACGCTCGAGCACTATATAAGTACATAATGCTTGTGCGTTATGTATTTTTGTAACACTAGAGTGTTATGGAAATACACTAGCCTAGATCCAAACCCTAGGCTCTACCAAGCGCCAAGAGGGATCAAATCTCTAAAGGTTCAAGCCTCTTCTTAGGTATTGCACTCAATGAGCTATCAACTTTGGTGTGTCCTATATATAGCCATTGATTTGATTCAAACCAAAAGACACATCTTTTTATTATTAATATTTAATATTATTTATGGCCGACATATAATATTTTTTATTACTTTTTGTTTTGTTAGGAACGAACATTACAACATCTCCCTATACATGGTTTTAAAACCAAATGCAAGACCCTCCTGAAACATAGGTTGTTTAGGATGCCATGTACATGGTTTTAAGGCCCTCATAAACCATGTATAATAAAACCATGGGTTGTTTAGAAGGCCTTGCACATAGTTTTAAAACGATGTGCAAGGCCAACATTTTTTTGAGGATAATTCAATTTTTTATTTTTTATTATTTTATTAGGTACATTACAGCATCTCCCCCATATTTTGTTTTTTACTCACCCACATTTTTTTTGCAGATAATTAAATTACTTTTTTATTGTTTTGTTAGGTAGGAACATTACAACATCTCCCTCATATTAGGTTGTTTTTCTTGCCAACATTTATATTGGCCGATAATTAAAATTTTTATTTTTTATTATTTTGTTAATAACAAACGTTACAAGATCTCCCTCATATTAGGTTGTTTTTTTGGCTGACATTTATTTTGGTGGATAATTAATTTTTTTTTGTTAGTCTCGTAACCTTACATAAAGTGACATAACGTTACATAACTGTATGTAACGTTACAAGATCTCCCCCATACTGGGCTATAGAGCGCCTCTCGACGCAATAATGCTTGAGCGTTCTGTTGAACATAAAAAAAACAAAAAAAAAATGGGTTCCGACTTCCATTTCGCATTCCTCGTCAACAATCGACCACCGACGAGGAGAAGGAGAATGCTTGTGCATTTGTAATTACTAGGTTCAAAGAGGAGGCTAGATTGGAGAGGTATGCATCTATGCCCTCCATTTTTTCCTCTTTCCCTTATTATAAACATGTACTTTTTTACAAAATTTAATTGCAAGTTTTACACACATAGCATGCAACACTCAAATTTGAACCCTTCCCATCCCTTCCAAAGGGTTCTAACCTATTCCTAGAAGTGTAAAGTTAAAATTCCCTTAAAAAAATTAAAATATGAATTTTACCCTTCCAATTAAAAAGGAAATAATTTATATCAACATTTCAAAAGAAGGGAAACATTAGAATGACCCATTCATATAAATGTGTCAAGATGTTGAAATTCCTATGCTATAAAGTTTGACTTGTCATTCAAAATATTGGAAATATCATAAATTTGAATCACTCACTGACGTCACACACATTGCTTAGTTGTGCAAGGTGACAAAAGATGACTGACGACTACGAGGCACTGGGCACTTGGATGTGACTCTTACTCCCAAGTCACTTGGGGTTACAATCTAAGGTGTGACAATGTGTCAGTGATTGTCATTGTAACAACAGATAACAACTACTAGTCTACTATTAGGCCCGAAACGAGCCCAAAACTTCGTTCCTACTACCTATGTGAACTAGGCTACCAATTTCCACTCGTTTTTGTCAAAATGAAATTCAAATGCTTCATTTCATGAGTCCTCCTCTACAATACTTCATTTCTTGCATGAATATCATGGACCCACAAAAACTTTATAAACAACACTCAATGTCATGCAACTACAAATAATGGCATGTATCTAGGATCACAAGTTGCGTAAAGGTTGATTTATGCATTGATATAGGGAGGTCTCACTAGGCACACGATTTGGAGAAACAATGAGTTAGAAAAAAAAATTGGACCAAAGCACCACAATGGCTTTTAATAAAATTTAAAAAACAACTTTTGGCTCAAGAATAGTCTTCAATTTGATGGGTGGTATGATCATGATATAATCTCTTTCCATCCTTCCAAACATTTGTGGTTTTTTCACAACATTTGTCCTCAACACTCACCGCCAAAATATGTATAAAAATTTCATGTATTTACATCCTCTTCTCTTAAAATCATCACCTCAATGTTATAACTAAGGATTATTATGCATGCACATCCTCACCTCATAGCCATAACTTGTTAGAAACATGACCGCAAAGAAATAACAGTTATATAGTTAAATCATTAATCAAGATGCAAAACACATTAAACACATTAGAAATAGGCACAAATATAACGTGGTTCACCCAAACGATAAGCTACGTGTGACACATAAATTGCCTGCCCTTTTATTACGGTCCAGAAAGATGAAGGGATACAACCTGCAGCAATACCGCCACACTTCCTCTTCATGCTCTCACAGTATTTCTCACACAATCACAGAGATTGTTTACAATGCTATATTACAATACAATACCATACCATACATAGTCGTATTACAATGCTTTTCTTTTTTAGGGGAAATACGGTGGGTAAATACTACGGTTAACCCAATACCATGGGCCTGCAAAATTGTTGGCCAACACCAAACCCCAACGGTTGGAGAATGAGTGTACAGTAAACCTGGGGTACAAACACGACTGAATAACATCTTTGAATCTGGAAGATTAGGCTCCACAACCAACATAAATAAGGATTATTATACATGCACATATTCACCTTATAATATCAATTGGGTCAAGGCGTAGAGACAACCATACAATATCAAATGTTCCAAGACGCAAAGAGTAAGAGGAAAGTATATAAGTAAGTGTTACATTAAATTTACTATATAATTCTTTTTTTTGTAAGTAAGAGAGAAATAATTGTATTAAAGATGAAAAAAGTTACAAAACATGGGCCTTCTTTGTAGCCAAGCCTAACACTTGAGGCATCCTAAAACTGAGAATATTTACATGATTGTCTCTGCCCAAAAGTTTCCCCAGAGACTTTCCAAAAATATCCCCAACAGAAAAGGTCTTACAGCTGCACATACAGAGAAGATATCAATCCCCCTTCTACTACCCCTAATAAACTGACAACCGTCATGTCTACAAGACTAAACATAAAACTAACATTTACTAAAAAACATAAAATAAACCCCCATAAAAGCAAAGCCACTAGTCTGATATATGCTGTAGGCCCATAAACAGGAGATTCGCGCAACCACCACCTCTAGAGTAGGACGTAGGGAAGATCCCTCCTTTCAACCGCCTGGGGAACCTCGACCGCTAGAAGTTCACCCTGTAGCATTGGGGGTGTAGGAGGGATCAGGACACCGAACTTCTTCAGGAGTAGGTCCACCTTGAAATTCAGTTGCTTGAGGTTGGAGTCGACACCCATCCACCATTGCTCCAGCTTCCCCAGCTTGACTTCTTCCATTTCCTTATCCCAAGCTGCTCGACCAATGAGGTTCTTCATGATCTAGAACATAGCCATATTATTTTCATACTGGATCACTAGGCCCACCGAGTGTCCTAGGTCAAGAATCTAGTCTTCCACCTTACGGAGCTCCTCCTGTAGGATCTCATTGTCCAAATCCTCCCACAGGTTCTGCTCAACCTCATTCATCCACTGTTGCATTTCCCCAGGAAGGCCTAGTTCAAAAATCTGAGATTCCCACAATGCCTTGGTCTGAGCTCCTGTTCCTCACTCAATCTCCTCCAGCTGGTTCGCCATGTGTTTACCCTTACCCTTACGACTAGTCGAGCTCATCCTACTTCGGCCTCTTAGATAATTCACAACACTACAATTCAACCTGATTCTTAATAGACCAGGGATGGAAACAACAACCGTCACAAGCTCGTCATGGGAAACATCCCAAAGCCACAACTCCCTAAATAGAAATTTCCCACCCCCTGACATCGTTCCCTTTCTACAACTCATGATGGCCCAGGTACCATCTGTGGTACGATGTTCCTAAATATGGAGTAGGGCTCTTGGCTTACCACTCTTCGCATTCATTCTTCCGTACTGATGAAAATATGGTGATAAGAAGTTGGCAAAATGTGAAATTAAAACCTCCTACGTTCATCACATGGAAACCCGTTGTCTTCTGTCACATCCATGTGCCCTTAGAGGAGATCCAGACCCACCCATTAAACTGATGGTTCTCAGTTATGATTGCCCTGCATGTCCTGGGACACAAAATTTGCACACCTAGTGCGTATTGTCGTATCCGTCAGCTCCCTCCGATCTTTGGCCTTTACACCTTGGTGATTATCCGTACTCCATCTTGCCAGCTGATCTACCACCTTGTTCCCTCAATAGCGGACGTGAGTTAATTTTGTAGCCATTCCTTCACGGATAATTTCTTGTAGGGCTTCCACCCTTTCTTGAAGACGCCATGACCGAGCCACCTTGAGGCTCTGCAACTCGTTTGGAGTTTGATGGCCATTTGAATGACCATTTTAGAGTCACCTTCAATAATTATACGAAACCATCCCTGTTCTCTGAGCATGGTTATACCTTGGAGGAGGCCTTCAATTTCTACTGTGTTGTTCTTCTCCCAACCGATGTAACCAGAGCCAAAGCCCATCATCCTTCCTCTATAGTCTTGGATGATAAATCCATATCCTGTGGGGCATGGGTTACCTTTTGAAGCCCCATCGAAGTTTAGTTTAAAAACACCCTCTGGTGGAAGAAGGCATTGGTTTGCACTTAAGATTTCCTTAGACCGACCGATTGTGTTGGGAACCATTTGAGTTATGCGAGACAACCCCCAATTCTGGAGTATGATTTTCTTAGAAGTGTTTACGTCTCAGTCTGAATCATTCCAGGTCTCTGTCCTTATGGTTTCCCTGGATTTGTTCAAAATTTCTTCCCGGACTTTTACGGAAGGGTTCTGTTTTCCTTGGAACGTTCTTAGGTTTCTTTCCCTCTAGACTTCCCATATCACGAAGTGAGGGAACAGGTCTCATACGAGCTTCAAAATGGAATTAGAGAAAGGGCTGTGGGACCATTCACTGTATGTTCTATCTGGGTGATGTCGTATCCTATCTAATTTCCGAAAAATTTCTGCCCCCCTGTCCCATATTGAGGATGTGAACATGCAGGAGTCCAGGAGATGGTTGGTTGTCTCATCTTTGCCTTCACACAAGTAGCATTGGTAAGGGCCCATCAAACCTGTTTTTATGAGGTTTTCACTAGTTAAAATTCCGTTCTTCATTACCATCCAGTTAAAATTTGCAATTTTGGGCCATAGTTTTTCCTTCCAAATATTTCCCCACTTGTTTTCTGTGGGTGGTTCAATAGCATTAATTAGGATGTTGTAGGATTCTTTAATTGTGAAGACCCCGAGGGGAAATACCCCCATCTGACTTTATCCTCCCCCGGGTGAGTTCTGATCCTTTGGTTTTCCAGGGATTATAGCAGTCTGTCAACCTCTCCACCTAGTCCCAGGCGTTCCCACCAGTCTTTATCAGCCTAGGTCCTAAATTTTTGGAAGTCAGTCTGTGGTTTCTATATGTCTCTTACCAGGGTCAGAACTTGGGTGAGGCATGCTTCCTTTATATGTTGGAATTCATCCTCCTACCCCAAGGGTGGAAGTTGTTTCCGTGATTCCTCCCATATCTTGGTTGTCTGACCATCCCTGACTTCCCAGAAGCTGTGGGCCTGAACTAAGTCTCTCCCCTACCAGGATGTCTGCCAAATGTGTGACCCTCGTTTATCTTCCAAGAACCGTATCAAGTCCTTTTTTTCCCATCCCTCTGCATATTTTGAGTGCCAAACACTAGTACAAAATGAGGAATTAACTACTAGGTGACTAAAAATTCTAGTCACCACAGGTGTTTCAAGTGATTTACTACTAAATATGAGCAATTTTGATTGACCCAACTATAAACGACTAATTTAGTCACCAGTTAACAAATATGACTAGATAATAAGTGACATAGTTAAAAATGACTAAAATAAATGACTAATTTAGTCACGTAAAAATGACTAGATAGAAGAATATGAATTAGCCATTTATGTTTGTCATTTTTAATTGTGTCATGGAAAATTGGAAATTTGGCAATGAAGTGTAGTTTTTGTAAATTGTCTACCTTCTATTAGTAATATTAGTGCCATGCACCTCGATCTTCAGAGATCCAACAAAGCAATTGCATGAATTTTCTCTTGACCATCTTTATCCCTGTTGCACCATTGAAGCAAACCCGGTTGAGCGCGTTCCAAAGGAAAATTATGTTCCTACATCAATTATGAATTAGGTACTAGAACTAGTACCATATATATCGTTACCTAGATAGAAGCATCATAGCCCTACATCCCCTTGAGAACCGGCCATTCGAATGCGCCTCCTCCACCTAGACTTACCAAATGCATCCAATGCATGGCCAAAAAAACACGTCAACTTCGTACTTTTGGGTTGAAGGTATCGTTCGACCCCTGATCTCCTGTTTTTGCACTCGATACCCTATTTTTGCAGACAATAAGCCGGTTCAGGATCTCGTAGTGACCAGTTGGAGTGATTCAAAGGTATGGTTCTTGCCGCTTCGATTGTGTTCATCACTCCAATCAATAACCAGTTGTTATGGTTTTTTACAAGTCTCAATGCTGCTGAAGTTACTGCTTCCACTTTATATTTGCAATTATCACCATCTCCAGCCTATGAGCTCATAACCATATGCATTTTGAGCTTTCAACCTGGGAAAAGCATGAGCACCCTCCTGCAATGCCACTATTTGCACAGGTCACTGGTTTTTGCACATCGACATTCCTCACACGCTCCAAAGGAAAACTGAAGCAGACATTAGAAGAAGTGATTAAACTTTGCAAGGAGGTTTACTTGTTTCTTAGATTATGGCAAGTTTTTTGTAATGGAACAAATATTGTGCCCCAAAAGTTTAAAAGATTCAAATCATCCCGGTGTTGGAATCCGATACCATATATGGATTCTTTAATGGGGCCGAGCAGGATGGAAATTGTGGTACTGGCATGATCCTCCGTATGTATGACTCTCATAGTTTCAAGCTAAGGATGGGTGTTGGGAGTGGCACTAATACTTTTTCTAAACTTTTAGCCTTATGGGGGCTTTTATGGTTCACAAAAAAAAAAATTCTCTAGCTTTCTATTTTTGGCGAATCATAGGTCATAATTGATTGGGCCAGAGGTCTCACCAATTTGCAGTCACTGAGTTATGATTGTTGGTTGAAAAGGATTGGGCTCCTAAAGAATTCTTTTCTATCTTTATCCTTCAGGCACTTGTATAGGGAGTTCAATTATGATGCGGAGAACCTATCAAATCTTGCGATAGGAGACTGCCCTGGTATTCTTCACTTATGTAAGTACTCAATTAACAAAATCATGATTACTGAAGGTCGCTTTACCTGCTTCTAGTTTCTCCATTCTGGTTTTGCCTTGGACTGTTTTAGGTTGCATCTGCATGACAACTCTCTGGAGCCCTGCTATTTTTTGTCTCACAATTATTTTGTCTTTTACGCATTTTTGCTTTCTATAGGTTGATGGGTAGAATCCCTCTCATTTATTTTTGGATATTGTAATGTTTTGCCCAGGACTTCAATATTGTCTTCTATCCTACTTTGAAGGGGATTTTACATGAACAACTATGATGTAATTTTGATTCTTATGAATAACAAATTACATATTTTTTTACAATGAAAAAAAACCATTGATATAGAAAGATTCCACCATGTTTCTTTCTATATTTAGAAAAACAATTTAAAAAGCTATATTTTAACAAAATATATAATTTAAATTTCAATAAATTATAACAAAATATATAATTTATATTTCAATAAATAGAGATTCCATAATTTTTTCATTTACACCCTGGAAAAAACACAATTTAAAACAACCTATTTTGACAAATATATAATATATATTTTTATGTATAAATTTGTTTCCATTTTTCTTGTTATCTTTGAATTTTTATTTTTTTTGTTGACTAGTCAATTTTTCTTTATGAAACCAAATACCTTCAAAAATAAAAAATAAAAATAATCAAAAGTTAAAATTAACACTGTTTAATATTTCTATATATTATTAATATTACTAAAAAAATACTTAAAATCATTTTTAGTAATATAAATAAAACTAACCAAACACAATTATGTCTATACCAACATAACCTATATTTAAACCTTACCACGTTATAATTCCATAGTTCAAACGATGGCATTTTTTTATGTTATATGGTTATAACACATAAAGTTTGACATCACCGCTTGCATACAATCTCTTCGTGGCATGACCTTGGATAAATATATGGTTAAGATTTATGATGTGGCATATAATAATATAACAATCCACATTATATTGGTATGGTTTTAATGGATATGTTTAACATTACCGCTTGCATACAATCTCTTCGTGGCATGACCTTGGATAAAGATATGGTTAAGATTTATGTTGTGGCATATAATAATATAACAATCCACATTATATTGGTATGGTTTTAATAGATATAAGCATATGTCTTTGTGATATGTTTTAAACATTGGCACTTATGGTTTAGGCTCCACATTATACCATATTATACCATATGGTTTAAATATAGTGTTATAACATATGATTTACATTATATTGGTATGGTTTTAATGGATATAAACATATGCCTTTGTGATATGTTTTAAACATTGGCACTTATGGTTTAGGCTCCACATTATACCATATTATACCATATGGTTTAAATTATAGTGTTATAACATATGATTTACATGGAGTCATGGTGACCTTGGGTTTGGTTACTAGGCTTAATCCAAAAGCAAACAAAATAAAGAAGTATTAGGTACGCTTTTTCTTGGACATGGATTGCATCCACACCTGCTGCAGCGAGTAGCATCTCCCGTCAATGATAAGCTCTGTGAGTACATCTAATTCCACCTATATGCCTTGCCTTCGGACATCCTTGTTTTATTTCTTTAGACACCATTTGGCTATGGATATGTTGCACCTGCATATTGGAAAGAAGGATACGATATGATGTGCCCATCCCTAAATTATATAGAAAAAGGAGGGGTTCTTTTCCTACATGACCAACTAGAATTCACACCGCTACGTATGGCACATGATCCCCTAGTAAACTGCTATAGAGCACCTAACGCTTCCGCAGACCAGAAAGATATACCCGAGATAACGGTGGATGCCCTATTGCAGACCGGGGGTTTTTATGTAATGAAGTGAAGCTTCATTTAGTTTTTGGTTTATTGAGGGCAATGACATCAATGCAGACAAGCGGAGCCGATCCTAAGAATGGATCAGAGAATTTACAAAGAAGGGCAAGAACAAGCTGAGGCCGGGGTCGTGGTCACCGAAAATGAAATCCTTGCCCCATTATATGAACCACAACCCTACCCTACTGTGTTGAATACTTAGGCTAAGAGGACTAGATTTACAAGTAATTTGTCTGAATCTAAGAAGATGCTTGAAGACACATCTAAGAAGAGTAAATGGAGTTGGAATTCAGGAAATTCTAAACATGGTGATGAGATTGGTGTTGGTGGACAGAAATTGAAACTGTCAAATATTGGTATTGAGCATCACGTTGGGTCTCCACTGCCTTCAGAATGGCATCAATGTTTAGACCTTCAGGTTTGTTCTGTGTTTTTCTTGATTATCTATTGTGTTTTTCTTTTATTCATGTTTTTTTCTTTGTTGTGGATGCGGTGGAGATGAAATGGCTAGATCATAATTCCCTTATAGTAACAGAGGATTGCTACACCTGCAGATGCACTAGAATAGGCCATAAGGATCAAATCTATTATTGGATATCCCATGATTTTCACAAGTTGCATCCTTGAAAATAGGATAGACCTACTCAGGTTCATAATAATATTTCTATTTTTACAGATAAAACTTAGGAACTAGCAATTCCAAGGGTTGGTAGACCAAAAATTTTGTGTACAGGATTTCAGACTGAAGGTTATAATATCTAAGAATTTCCTCACTTCAAGGTTCAAGGGAGGGACCTGGACTCTTTACTTTCCCTGTGGGACCCCTTCCAGAAACACTTACGAGAGGAGTTGTGCAAGTCTTTACCTACTGTTGCACCTCTTTTTTTGTAGTAAAGTATAATGCTTTCCCAAATACTAAAACTGCGTAATCTACTTAATATTGTTGTATTTGTAAGATTCATGAGCAGCCCCCAGGAATTGTAAGACTCATTGATTAAATTTGGGGATTACAACAATCTCATACAGAAATAAGCTTTCCATTACTCGGAGAATCCAACCTTTTAACAAACTAATTCATAATATATACAAAAGGAGAAGGAAACTAAATATAGAATTAGAAAGTTAATTCCTAAATTTATGCTAACAATATGATAGCTTCACAAGATATCCTAAATGAATTCAACTGCATTCTATCCTATTTCTAACTTAACTCTTCCATTGACATCAAAGGTAACTCGATTCTTTCCAGAACTAGTTCACTAAATTGATTACCACTAACCTAAACATATGGAGATTCAATTAAGGGAAACCCACTCCCTTTTGTAAAATTTAGAATCTTAATTTTTGAATGGCCACATTGAAATTTAAGAGTGATTCCCCAGCATCATTTATCCTTAGTAAAAGATCTAGAGTAACATTGGTAAGCAACACTACAACTTTGGGAGAAGAGAGGTCTATAGTGCTTTGGAGCATAACCCAATTGTCAAAGAAAGAGCTAGTACTAATTTTCCAGGTGTGAGAGGCGTGAGTACCTCCTAAATGCATACTAATTTTCCATATGTGAGAGGAAGTGATGTTTTAATTTTGGTAAAAAATTAATGACGTATTTTTTATGTTTAGCTATTTCTATAAGCCGCTGTTAATTTTTTCTTAATTTTTCTAGAGGTTGAACTTTAATGAAAGTGGTTTCTAAACCCAAATTTTAATTGCAAGTAATATGGATATGATGGGTGTATATTGCATAATGTTAGAGGGTTTCATTTATGATTTGTGTTATATCAGGAAACCTACATCCATTTTTCAACAGTGCTCACAAGTGTTTGTCGATCCCAAGAGTTGATACACTCGATGTTTGTACTTCATGTATAAGTCAATGTGATCAGGTGGCGATGTTGTTAATGAATCCAAGTATGCGTAAAGATTCGATGCCGATTCTCATTATGCTACTCCATGCAGTCGATCCTAGAGTTGATACAGGAGTCGATGCCTTCTTATGAAAGGAAATATTCGTTAGAATATTTTTATTGAGGGCAATTATTACAAACCTTGGTGCCATGATCAATTTTATCTCCGGGTGCCTATTTCATCAATTTTGCCTATATATCGATTTAATTTCTTAATTTTCCATTTCACCTTTGCATTTGCTGCTAGGCGTTGATTGTTTCAGGAAGGCCCAAGCACCTTGCATAATTTTATTTTTTGACAGAAAAATGGCAGAGCAAAGTCGGAGATTAAAATTACGTGAAACGACGTCAGTTGCAACTATAATGAAATTTGTGGCCCAAGGGGACCGGATCCTCTGAATTCATTATGAAGGATGGGTGGCTAGGATACACGTCTTTGGTATATTCTCCAAATTCGTCAAGCATACACATTGAACGACAAAGATTTATTGTGAATGGGCAGCAAAGATTTATTGTGAATGGGAAGCACTGTGGGAAACCTCGAATCAAATGTGTATGCAATTTTTCAAAATGTATTTTTGATGCAATTTTATATGCTGTCATTTTATTTTTAGTTTTTACTATTTAGAAAAACAAAATTTTAAAAGCTGTTTCTAAACTCAAATTTTAAGTGCAGATAATATGAATGCTAGGAGGTGTATATTGCATAATGTTAATGTTAATGAGTATTAATTATTGATTTGTGTTATTTTTGGTAAGTAATTTTTTAGATTTTTGTTAAATATATAATAAAAACTAATTTTTTCATTACTTAAATTCTTTAATAAAAAATTTATTAATGAAAGAATTCTACCTTAATGGTTGAAAAGGTAACTTTTTTATACGAGGAAAGAAATAAAAATAAATAAATAAAATAGTTTGAAAAATAAAATAAAATTTATTAATGAAAGAATTCTACCTTAATGGTTGAAAAGGTAACTTTTTTATACGAGGAAAGAAATAAAAATAAATAAATAAAATAGTTTGAAAAATAAAATTGAAATCGGGGCAAAAAGACAATTGCTAATCCAATTCTATTGGCATCATTTTTTTCCTAATCCAATTCTATTGGCATCATTTTTTTCCTAATCCAATTCTGTTGCCATCGTTTTTTCTTCATCCAATTCTTGCCACATGAAAGGTCGGATGTGCTAGTTATATATCAATCAATCTTACAATTCTCAATTGGTCGTCATCGGGTAGATAATCCAAGGAGGGACAATGTGAATCCAAAGAGAGTCTCTCTAGACGGTGGACCGCGGAGCTGCGTTGTTCCACCTGTTCAGCAATCTAGGAAACGTGTTCCTCTTTCCAATTTGACAAATCAGGCATCCGCCCAATCTAAGCATGGCATTCCCCATAGCCAGGTGAAATCATTTTCCAATTTCTGTCCAAATGGGTTTTCTTGGTTTTGGCATTTGTATTCAGAGAATGCAAGGGTTTTAGGTTTTTTTTGGGTATTTATTCTAATTTTACTGGGCAGTTTTCTTTTGAAAATTTCTTTATGAAATTGTAAAAAAATGATTACTTTGTCTTAAAGGGATCTATTAGCCAATCAAAATCTTCAAAATCCAGGGCTAGAGGGACTCCCAGCGGCACAAGAGACTCTGAAATTCAAAAGGGTCCTGCAAAATCCTCTATTCCCAGACACATTGCAAAACCTGATAATGTTGGTCTAAGGGTTCTGAGAAATAATGTGGCCTGTAGTATCTCTAGTTCCTCTAATCCGAACAACAGGATTTCATCTACAGGGGGAAATATTTTGAATACAACTGCTTCTCATTCTTCAATTATTACAGAGGCTCTACCCATCGACGACAATGCCTCAGATATTGCTTCGCTGGAGTAGAAAACCTTGCAGAACCTGTACATATCAAAGCATTATTTAAATTCAAAACCATTGGAAGGTAATTTTATGAATAAACTCTTTTTTCTTCATTGCTTGTGTGCTATGTGACCAGAAACCTGACCCTGGGGATCATTTCTTGTTTTTGTTCCAATTCTTGTTCCCGCTCCTTGCCTAACCCTATATTTGTCCATTAGTAATCAAATTTCTATGTATAATATAGAGGGTGTTATGGGAGTTGTTTTTCATTCCCCAATTCCAGGGTTCATTTCTTGTTTCTATCCCATACTTGTTCCCGCTCCTGTCCTAACCCTATTAAAGTGCATTACCAATCAAATTTATATGCATAATATGGAGGGGGTTGGGGGGAGTTCATGCTTCTTATTACCCCAAATCCATTAGACCCATTTGTTCTTCCATTCCTTGTTTCCCGTTTCTGGAAACATAGTTCTCACAATTTGAAGGGTTTTTAAAAAAAAATTCACTATTCAATGTGAGCTGCAATTTCTTGTATGCTAACTGTTATAACAATGATACTTATTATAGTCCACCTATTTGAAGAAAGGACTCCAGTGGAAATAGGGGTGCAAGAATATAATATTGTTGACATCGACATAGATAACAAAGATCCTCAGATGTGCACATTCTATGCCTCTGATATCTATGACTATCTTCACAACATTGAGGTACTTCCCACCCTTCATGTATTTCATATTTTATAGGAATACGATGTTTCAACTATGCTATGCATCACAATGGAGGAATCAGTTCTTCCTTGTAAATGGATCACATGCATAAAAGTACCTTGCAAGGTCCTTTATGAGATTTATTGCAACTTACTTTAATTTATTTCATGCATCTATCTTGATTTCACATAGTTCAAGATATGTACTTGTGCAAAAATTGTCTTACTCAACTCACAGGTAATTTTTGGCTTAATTAACATTTTAAATTATTTAAAATGCCACAGACAACTTTGATGCAAGCTTGTAGATATGGTCACTGGGAGGTGGTTCAGACACTTGTGTTGCATAAGGAAAATGTGAGATAATCCCAATGTTTCTTACTGCCAAATTTGTCTTAACCAATCTCTAAGGAAGTTTAATTAACAATCCAAGCTCCACCTGGATTTGCAGGTCAACATAGCAGACTATTTCAATGGTCGAACTGCTATTCATTGTGCAGCCGTAAATGGCCATTCCTGATGTGTGAGACTTCTTTTTGTTAAAAATGTACCCATTGTACCTGATTTCTGGAACAACTTAAGGGTAGAATAAGGGAAAAAAGAATCAGTAGTCAATTTTGATATGAGGCAAGTATCATTGTATGAAATGACTACAATTGAATATCTAAGTTTGCAGCCATTATTGACATATGTGGGGTTTTATTGCAGTTCATGCTCTAGGATTGCGAACAAACCAACAGATGGAGGTATTACTACCCTTCACATGGCAGCATTGAATGGTCATCTAGAGTCTGTACAATTACTCCTTGATTTAGGGGCCAATAAATCAACTGTGACAGTTCAAGATGGATCAACAATCGACCTTGACCTTATAGGTAATTAATAATGTATTAGATACTCATTGGTGCTATTCTTTTTCTGCTATAGATAAATTTCATCATGGTTTATTGATTTTATAAAAAATGCCATTTATTTAACAAGGAAACATGGCATAATTATACTTTTTATATGAAAAATATATGCGTCATTACATACAAATGGAAAATTTCAACAATTTATTTCAAATGCATTTTTTTTCATCTTCATGTATTTTTCATCTTAACAGGTGCACGTAGTACACCTCTCCGTGGTGGCAAAATTCAATGCTGCCGGGTGAATTTGCGTATTCTTAGATCCTGATTTAACAAGGAAACATGGCATAATTGGTACTTTTTATATGAAAAATAGATGCATCATTACATACAAATGGAAAATTTCAACAAGTTATTTCTTATGCAATTTTTTTCATCTTCATGTATTTTTCATCTTGACAAGTGCAGGTAGTACACCTCTCCACTATGCTGCTTGCGTTGGAAACATTCAGTGCTGCCAGGTGAATTTGATTATTTTAATATCCTAATCAAACTTGTAGTATTTTCATCTTTTTCTTGTTTAAAAATTAGAAAGATTGCACTTGTGATTAAATGTACAAAATATATATCTGGCATGCAGATTTTGATTGCTCGTGGAGCAAGTTGCAGTGATGAAAATGCCAATGGGTATTTGATCTCTTTATTACACACCTTCTAAATTCCATTATCATTTTTTGAATTGTTGCATTTAGACCACTTTAATAACGTTGAAACAGCTTACGTTCTTAATAATATATAGAGAAGAAATAGTTGTGGAAAGAATGCTGACAGTTCAGTCAAACATTATTTTATCTATAGCATAGTCTTCCACTATTAAAAAGTCTCAGGACATACATAAGAGGAGGAAGATGTTAATTCTGATTGAGGAAAATCTCGAAATGATGACATCCTTTCACACGTTTCTACTAAAAAACATTTTACCAAGTCACATGTGATAGAGCAACACCAAATCTCTATTTTACTATCCTTTGGTTTAGAATTTTTCACAACAATAATTGAGAAATAAGATTTACAGCTTTCCCCGTTATCAACTATAGGCTCAATCCTTCAGATTTCATGTCTATAAAAATTACATGTTCATTTGTATCCCTTAAGTCAGTTTTCCAATAATTATGGATCATTAACAACACTTGAATATTAGAGTAAGATTGAAATATATTCATCAAAATATTTTTGAATTTTGGTTTTCTCTTCAAAAGTTTTGAATTTATGGCAGAGTTAAATCTCAAAATGTTGATGACCTTAGAAGGAATAATTAAGAAGATATAATAGGGAATCAATTTTCAACCATCATGACAATAGAAACTCACAGGAAAATTATAGAATGGCACATCATTAAGGTGCAATTTCTTAACTCAAATTTAGTAATGAGATTAGTTATAAGCTAAGTTGCAAAAATGTGCCTCCCCTATCCCCAATCTATTTCTTGGCTGAAACACGGAAATGCATGCCATATGGCACATAAACATGTTTTGTATGGACATGTGTATTTCCTGAGAAGGAAACACATTTCGTATGCATGGAAGTTGCTGGAAGGAGGTTCCATGGCAGACCTTAAAAAGTCATCAGCTTATACCAAGTGAGACTCTTGTAGAAAAAGTGTTCAAGTTAATTACTTTTAATAGCTTAATGAAGTCCTTTACTGAAATTGTGGACATGTTAAATATTGCACCAAAAACATGGAATTTGATCAAGTACAACTCTTGAAAGAGGATAAGTGAGAAAAATATCAATCAAATTCCAAAGATGATGACGCTGCATTTGTGGCAAATTTAAAACGAAAATGTTATCTGTCACTGTTTTTCTACGATCTAGGAAATTGACAGATGTTAGAATGGGAGAACCTTCCACAAAGTATGAGTCTCTTCAGGGCAGGTTGAAAGCACTATCATCATGTGACTCAAGCCAAAAGTTCTGTCTGCAAGTATTTGATTCTGATTTGGATGCATTGCCAACACAACAAGAAGCGTTAGGAATTCAAAGGTTGATTATGTTTGAAACGGGGAAATTACAAGTTTGTTATGTGAAGGTTTTGGAGAAAGGGGATAGCTATGAGGTTCGATACACACACTTCGTTAATTTGCTTGAATCAAAATTGTGTTTACTACATACTGTCTGTTTTATATTTTTATTTGCGTGGAAGTTGATTATAAGAGAATTCATTCCCATTTATACTTTGCTAATTTGTAATAATGCAATGCATATTTTCATATTCTGTGTATCTTCATCAATTATGGTCATATTAACACACTGGTTCTTTCCAGCTCTTTATTTAGAAGTAATTTATTTTCGCTACCTTAACTTTTATTCATGGTTTGAAAATCAATTCACTACAGATCCAGTAGTGATTGAGCATAATTTAAGAATGATTTCCCAATCGTGTTTGTGACATGAGTGGGCCATCAATTATGTGATGATGTATTTAGGAAATTTATTTTTCTAGAAATGTAGTTATTTGGTTTTATGAACTTGTACTTATTAAAGTATTTATATACTAATGTGATTAGGGAGATTCATCATATAAAGGAAATTCTATGGCATATCATTTTTCTACAATGGTTGTTTGGTATCTCTTCTGAAGTAGAGAGAAAGTGCTTCATTTTATTTATTTATACCTTTTTATTGTTGAAATGACAACTGAGTTGACTTGTGGCTGTACTGTATACAGACTATTGAACGCAAGATACCCAAGAAGCATCCCATACTGAAAGATCCATCCGTGGTTGAAAGGGAGGATGCTGAGAAAATTGGGAAGTTCTGGGCCAACATTGTCAAAAGAGACTTGCCAAAACACCATAAAACTTTCCTATTGTATCAAGAAAACAATCAAATGATGCTAAAAAATTTGCAGAATATTGCCAAAGGAGGTATATTAAAATCTCTATAGAAAATACCCTATATGCTTTGCACAGGACTTTATCTAAGGTTACCTTGATCCCAACCCATATAATTTGTCCACATTCTTATTTGCTGCAGATGAAATTGATATTCAACATCTTAGAGATATATTTAAAAATTTTAAGATTTTTCAAATATGTCAACTATAATACCCAAGTCTATATTTTGAACTTGGGTTTTTGAATGATTTAAGTAGTTATACTTCGAATCACATATGTATCCTCTCATTTGTCTGTGAATTTATTTTTTAGTTTAAGGCTATATCTGCATAGTCCTTGAAGCTGATAAAGGTTGCATCAATGCGCACCAGGAAATTTGCTCCAGATATGCTACTATTCTAGAAAAGAGCTAACAAGGAACATATAACCCTGCTATTGTTGCTTCCTTGACATCATTTTCAAGGTTTTCAAGATAACAAAGTTTTCCTCCACCTTGGGTGCTAGGATTCCCTACAATAAAACAACCTAATAAATGTTACGGTTACTCTGCACCAGCTACAAAGATATTAAGTGTTCAGTAAACTATTTTAATTTTTAACGTTTAGCTCCATGCCATTATCAATATATAGAACTGTTCCTTTGGAAATATTTTTGTCAGTATCTGTTATTTCACTCCGAACTGTTGAATTTTAAGAGGCAGTGATGTTTTAATACACGTAATAAACATAAGTGCATGAACATGTACATTCAAATTCATAATAGTGCTGCTAATAAAATTTAAACTATAATGAAGCAAGAAAATAATTTTCATCTCTTTCAGCTCAACGCTTCGCTGGTCATTGCGTTAATTTTAACGCTCTGCTGGTCACTATGTTGAAGTTGAGATGTTTCACTTCGAATATCATGTACATAAAATAGGTACAGTATTCACAAATCATACCATTGTTGGATCCACTTTATAGTCAGATATTTCTTAGTTTGATCTTGTCACCGAAGGGACAAGTCAAATTGAGTAAATCATATACATATCTTGAGAGAGAGAGGGTTTAAGCAAACATAAACAGACCTCAGACTCTTAGTCAACAAAGAGAGATGTCAATCAAAAGTACAGGCTAGAGTTATTCAGTCATGCCCAAAACATTCATGCTAAGGACACACAGTCACTTAGCACAAGAGACACTCAATCATACTTAGCATAGTCAAAACTCTCTGATAGTCATGATGATAAATACATAGTCCATACTCAGGGAAAGGAATCCAGCACACAGAGGTAAAACCCATAAGGACTCACCCTGAGATAGATCGCAGGGACAGATCGTGAGGTAAGTCCGTAATAAATCACACAGATGTAAAACCCAATGACAGGACATAAGCACTCTCACACAGAGATCAATTGTAGAGACAGGTTGAGAGATAAGGCCATGAAAACTACAAATCGCAGAGATCAAGCAGAGTCCGTGAGGAATTACAGTGAGGAGTCATGATGGCCACCAGAGATCGCAGAATAACCAAATCACAAAGGTCACCCAAAAAAAATCACGAAGACAGTCATGAACCCAAAATTGCAGAGGTCATTATAAGCCAGAGATAAGACTCGTGAAGAGAAACGCAGAGAATAATCTCAAGGGCAAAAATTGCAAATTCAAGTACATGAAAATTCACGCTTAGGAGATCGCAGAGATAAATCGCACATCCAAATCGAGCCCAGGATTAATCACGAAATCGACTGAGAATAAAATCACAAAGATAGCAAGCAGAGAGCACGGTGGTAAAGCCCGTGTGGGAGATGTAAAACCTGTGAATGAAATAATAGTCATGAAGGAGGAGATCGTAGAGAGAAGTCGCAGCCCAGAAGTAGGAGATCAACGTGAAAGGCCGTAGGTGAATCGTGAAGGGAGCCATAGAGAATAAGCACATGAAAGAACCCAGCTGCAATTGAATAGTGAAGAAAGCCACGGAGAGTAAACACGTGAAAGAACCCAGCTGCTATTATTTTCCAAGGTAAGATCTATATCATATATATATGGAAAAATACTTTAGGTTACCATACGTGAAAAAATAAAGTGGTAAAGAAAATAAGAAATAAAAACCATAAGGTAAATTAAGTGGACCAAGTGTCTTTATTAATAAAACCATAAAGGTTTTATTAATAAGACCATAAAGTAAAACTAAGACTTAGGATAGGATAAAGTGGTCAACAATAAAACAACAAATAAAATGGTCAAGAAATAAGAAATAAAGATAAAAAGGTCTAATAATTTAATTAATAAAAATCATAAACAATAAGTGGTCCACTGGTCCTTTAGTACAATCATTAGGTAAATGTACTTAGGATAAAATCCATAAGTCATCATAATCAAAGGTACACCCAAATACGAGTGTCAGAACCAAGTAAGGTAAAGGACCAAGAGTCAACAAGGGGACCACAAACCACACAACCATAATATTTAGGGTGAACCAAACAGGTGGACAAGCATTCATCAAAAGGACCAAAGACTTTGAACTTTTCTCTCTCAAGGTACAATTTTTTATATATACTTTTGTCATCACTGTATAAAGGGGAAGATACAAATGGATGGTACAATCCTTTTGTCCTTAACACTGCTCCTAAGGGTTAGGCACTAGGGACATCGTCAAGGGGTGGCCAGTCCCTTGAGAAGCAACCTAGCAATAACCGATTAGGAGAGGGGACATCATTATCTTCCATTCTTAATGAATGGCTTTCAGGCTTAATTTGAGTTTCAGTGTCACACTGAATCAATTTGATCAATCCCTGAACCTTGACTGGGTCCTCCATTCTCTCACAGAATGGTTTCAGTACTAAGCTAAGTTTCAGTCTCAAACTAAAAGTTGATCAACTACCTGCAGGACCTACTTGGACATCATGTCCCTAGTTCAAGACCAGAATATATCTCTGCCTCTACCTGCAGGCTCTACTTGGACATCTTGTCCCTGGTTCCAAACCAGAATACCGTAGAGGCATATAGGGGCCCTAGCCACATGCTAGGGGCTTTTCCATGGCATCAACCTGCTTGGTCCTAGACCAAGAACCCTAGGAGACTACTGGGGGCCCTAGGGTACCTTCTAGGGTCTTACTCTATCATAGTCAACTGACTAGGGTACCATACTCTATGAGAATGGGTCTCACAGCTGCGCAAAATTTAACACTCCCTCTCAGTAAGAGAGGCATTCTCAGCAACACTAAGCTAGTCTCCAAAGCGCATAGGCTTAGTCAACACATCAGTGAGTTTGTCTACTTAAAAGTGTAGACTTCATCTTGTTCCATACAAGGTTAACCTTCCTCTTGATGTGTACCTACCTGTTATAGAGCACAGGGTTTTCTAGGAGCTTGATCTTTTATAGATCCACTTGGAAGTTGTAATTGACTTCCAGTTGAGAAACACTTTCCACATGTCATTTGACATCCTCCAAACTGTGATGTTTGGTATCCACCTTATAAATGACGTGGCTCATCTAAGGTATTATGAACATCTCAAAGAGATCAACTAAAGACTCTCGGATCTCCTCCCTTTGCTCATCTAATAGAGATGACTCATGGACTGGGCTCTCTTCCATGTTTGTATGACTAGTAGTTCTCTAAAGACTTCCTTCATGGGAGATTACAACTTCTCTTTGCAACCCCATTTTGTTAGGGATTGAGAAGCACTTCTAGCTCCCTCTTGATCTCTAAACTTACCAATGTTCCAATAACGAATGCATGGTAGTTTAATCCTGCAATTTGTGGATCCTCTTGCTCCCTCTGTACATGAGTACCCATCTCCCTCTCGAGTTGTGCAGATAAATTTAAGCATAAACAGAATTAGTAAGTATTCATTGCTTGCCACATTCTCCTCCTTTATAAGTTCAAATTGAATGTCATCAATTTCACTTACTACCATGAGTTTGTCATTCATAGACATACACTGCATCTATCTTAGAGCTGTCACATGATATGACAATACCAAGAGTCAACATGAAGTAGAATAGGAAGACCTCTCTATATCTGCTCTTATGCAAAATTTACATTGTGCATCACATTGTGAACCCATAATATACATGCAATGGTACAAATTGAGATCATAATCCTAGACAAGAGATTAAGCTCTAGGCTTCACATTGATTGATGTATAATAAACAATGGTTAAGCATTCTATGTTATTATCCTTTAAGCCTGAGTATGCACTTCTTTAACATTATGAAAAATGATCATAGACTCTAACTTCAATAATACTTAATCACTTCCATCAATGAGTCATAAAAACTCTTTTGCACAAACCAATGATTAATTATAAGGTATCATGATTAAGTGGGCTTGTCATGGGTTACTTAATAAATACATTTTCTGGTAACACTTGTCAGTACTATAGATACAACCACATTTATTTGTTGACTGTTATTGTTCTAATCAAACATATATGTAAATATCAAATCTCTTTACCATATTATCACTTTGATGGCTAATTAACTCCTTCACCAAGATCTGAAAATTTTCAAACTAACAAGTTAAGTCCTTATGGAAACCCTTACCTTTAGGATTATGTAGACTCTGTTACCCTCAAGACAGAGTTATCTACATCCTAAGCTCTGATACCATGTTGAATTTTAAGAGGCAGTGATGTTTTAATACACGTAATAAACATAAGTGCATGAACATGTACATTCAGATTCATAATAGTGCTACTAATAAAATTTAAACTATAATGAAGCAAGAAAATAATTTTCATCTCTTTCAACTCAACACTTTGCTGGTCATTGCGTTAATTTTAACGCTCTGCTGGTCACTACGTTGAAGTTGAGATGTTTCACTTCGAATATCATGTACCTAAAATAGATACAGTATTCGCAAATCATACCATTATTGGATCCACTTTATACTCAGATATTTCTGAGTTTGATCTCGTCACCAAAGGGACAAGTCAAACTGGGTAAATCATATACGTACCTTGAGAGAGAGAGAGGGTTAAAGCAAACATAAACAGACCTCAAAATCTTAGTCAACAGAGAGAGATGTCAATCAAAAGTATAGGCTAGAGTAATGCAGTCATGCCCAAAACATTCATGCTAAGGACGCACAGTCACTTAACACAAGAGACACTCAGTCATACTTAGCATAGTCAAAACTCTCTGATAGTCATGATGATAAATACATAGTCCATAATCAGGGAAAGGAATCCATCACACAGAGGTAAAACCCATAAGGGCTCACGCTGACATAGATTGCAGAGAAAGATCATGAGGTAAGTCTGTAATAAATCACACAGAAGTAAAACCCAGTGACAGGACGTAAGCACTCTCACATAGAGATCAATTGCAAAGACAGGTTGAGAGATATGGCCATGAAAACTACAAATCACAGAGATCAAGCAGAGTCCGTGAGGAATTACAGTGAGGAGTCATGATGGCCACCAGAGATCACAGAATAACCAAATCACAAAGGTCACCCAAACAAAATCACAGAGACAGCCGTGAACCCAAAATCGCAGAGGTCATTATAAGCCAGAGATAAGAATCATGAAGAGAAATGCAAAGAATAAGATCGAGGGAAAAAATTGCAAATTCAAGTACGTGAAAATTCACGCTTAGGAGATCGCAGAGATAAATTGCACATCCAAATCGAGCCCAGGATTAATCACGAAATCAGCTGAGAATAAAATCATGAAGATAGCAAGCAGAGAGCATGGTGGTAAAGCCTGTGTGGGAGATGTAAAACCTGTGAATGAAATCACAGTCGTGAAGGAGGAGATCACAGAGAGAAGTCGCAGAACAGAAGTAGGAGATCAACGTGAAAGGCCGCAGGTGAATCGTGAAGCGAACCATGGAGAATAAGCACATGAAAGAACCCAGCCGCAATTGAACTGTGAAGAAAGCCACGAAGAGTAAGGACGTGAAAGAACCCAACCGCTATTATTTTCCAAGGTAAGATTTATATCATATATATATGGAAAAATACTTTAGGTTACCATACGTGAAAAAATAAAGTGGTAAAGAAAATAAGAAATAAAAACCATAAGGTAAATTAAGTGGACCAAGTGTCTTTATTATAAAGGTTTTATTAATAATACCATAAATGAAAACTAAGACTTAGGATAGGATAAAGTGGTCAACAATAAAACAAAAAATAAAATGGTCAAGAAATAAGAAATAAAGATAAAATGTCTAATAATAAAAATCATAAACAATAAGTGGTCCAATGGTCCTTTAGTACAATCATTAGGTAAATGTACTTAGGATAAAATCCATAAGTCATCATAATCAAAGGTACACCCAAATACGAGTGTCAGAACCAAGTAAGGTAAAGGACCAAGAGTCAACAAGGGGACCACAAACCACACAACCACAATATTTAGGGTGAATCAAATAGATGGACAAGCATTCATCAAAAGGACCAAAGACTTTGAACTTTTCTCTCTCAAGGTACAATGTTTTTTATATACTTTTGTCATCACTGTATAAAGGGGAAGATCCAAACGGATAGTACAATCCTTTTTTCCTTAACATTTCTCCTAAGGGTTAGGCACTAGGGACATCGTCAAGGGGTGCGCAGTCCCTTGAGAAGCAACCTAGCAATAATGGATTAGGAGAGGGGACATCGATATATTCCATTCTTAATGAATGGCTTTTAGCCTTACGCTGAGTTTCAGTGTCACACTGAATCAAGTTGATCAATCCCTAGACCTTGACTGGGTCCTCCATTCTCTTGTAGAATGGTTCTCAGTACTAAGCTGAGTTTCAGTTTCACACTTAAAGTTGATCAACTACCTGTAGGACCTACTTGGACATCATGTCCCTAGTTCAAGACCAGAATATATCTCTACCTCTACGTGTAGGCTCTACTTGGACATCGTGTCCCTGGTTCCAAACCATAATACCCTAGAGGCATATAGGGGCCCTAGCCACATGCTAGGGGCTTTGCCATGGCATCAACCTGCTTGGTCCTAGACCAAGAACCCCATGAGACTACTGGGGGCCCTAGGGTACCTTCTAGGGTCTTACTCTATCATAGTCAACTAACTAGGGTACCATCCTCTATGAGAATGGGTCTCACAGCTGCACAAACTTTAACACTTTAGAATCTAAATATACCCAAAGAAATTAAATTATCTTGCTTCGTACTTTCCAAGTCATTAAGCAAAGGGTTAAACTTTTAAATCCCGTCCTTTATTTAAAAAGAGAAAAAATACCATGTTAACAAAACATTTTTAGATAGGCTGGAACATAATAGAAACATATATATGACCCAAAGATGAGCATATCAAACCTAAATGAAGAACTCTATTGCATGTTAATTATGCAGCTTCAAATAACTGTGAGAACCAATTTTACAACTACCTGAATATGAAGTCATGATGCATTGCTCATTACAAAGCTTTAGCTGCCCTCCATCTTGTGTTGTTGCTTCAAATGTTGTGCAGCCTACATTAACACTGATTTTAGGTTCCTGGTTGATAAGACAAGCTTTCTCATCATTATCATTCTCTATTTTCATGCCGGTTCTAGCTGTTTTAAAACTATGTTCAGATTTCAAGTTCATAAGATTATATTTAGTAATACTATTTGGTATTTCTATGCTATTTTTGGTTACTTCAACATTCTTTCCAAAGTTTCGATTCATATGACCAATCTGTTGAGTAAGATCATCCTCTATTTCTGCACTAGGCCCTAGTGCTTTATCACTCCCTTCAGATTCCTGGTTCATAAGACCAGTCGGCCTAGTATGATCACTATCCATATCCATGCTAATGACAACTGCTTCACCACTATTTTAAAATTCTAGGTTTGAGTGTTCAATTTGCTTGGCACAACCATTCACCATCTTCATGCTAAACTGAGCAGTTTGCATTGCTTGCTGATAACCATCAGTCATAATTTTTTCAACAGGAAATGTTAAATTATTAAGTTTCTGATGATAGGTGGCTTTTGGTGTAAGCTGAGCCACTTTCTCATTCTTTTCGAATTCTTCTGCCATTGGACCATTCTTGTCAATATCTCCATTCTCTACTTCCATGCTTATTTTGGTTATCTGCACAGCTTGTCTACAAGCAGTAAACATACTTTCCTGCACATTCAATGTCAATTCATTAGAATGTTGTATAAAAGATGGCTTCTAACCTGCGGTGATTTGTTGAGTGCCCACTAAAAGAATAACAAGCAATGCTTTCCCTCTTTATACTTTTAGACTTCATAGCGAAACTAAAGACATTGCAGAACAAAAATGCATTTCCAAGTTCCAACACAGTTTTACTATCCTCCGACATTAGCTATCCAGTGATCAAATTTTCAGACTTCTGACTGCTCACCTTGTGGGAAGGTAAGGATTCTAATGAACTAGAATTATTTTCAATCTCTAAGTTGTTCACGGCACCACTTTCATTCAAGATGGCAATGAAAAATTTGTCAAATTGAAATTTCTTTGATTCTGTCAATAATGAAACATTTAGATCCTCGACATTTTGGAGGGTAACAAAATCAGTGCCAAGTGATTTCACAATTTGTGATCCACTATTATGATAGTAGATGGCTTGATCACACGATTTTTCAGCTTGTAGGTTGGTAAGAGGCAAAACCTGCAATGTCTGCACTGCTGCCTCTTCACAACCTGGGGAATTGGAATTACATGATACATAGAACGAACTTCCAACAAACAAATTATTTTCAAGTGATGCTATTTGTTCGTGTGATTTATATTTTTTTTCTTTAAATTATCTAGGTCAAACCCTCTCTTACTCTTACCGTTTTCTCTACCCTGCCTCTATCCTCCCGTAGAAACATACCCTATGTTATAATGTTGTACTAATGGTAGGTTTTGAACAATTATTCATGAACCTTGAACTTTGTACTTGTAAATATAACTCCACACCAAAATACGAGACCCAGGTCTTAGTGAGGCTCTTATATTCCATTGAAGAAGCAATGCATCCCACGTGGGGAGTCAGAGTGGAAGGCGTAAACATGCCATAGGGCCTGAAGGGAATTGGAACTTAAAACTAATTCATAATCAAATAATCAGGGTAGGGCACTTTCACATTCCACTCAAGCAGGATGGAGACATGCTTTATTACCCTTACGAAGAAATAGTTTCTTGTATGCAGTTCAAATGGGGAATATGAACCTCATCATGATTTTCTCTATCCTTTGCTTCATCATAAATGTACATTTCATGGTCAAGTAAATTCCTTCATTTTGAAAGTCACAAATCTTGTTAAGAATATTCCTTTATGCAACTGTGCATTATAAGAACACTGTAGAATGCCAGTCTCTCCAACCATTTCGATAGGTTTAGTCAATCTCAAAAGCTTACTAGAATCTAAATTTTAGTGTAGTCTTATTTTAGGTGACCATACATTCTAAGGAAAGTTTAGTTCTTATCAATGGTTATTTCTCTCTGTGAATTGTTGTCCAATCATCATGGAATCTGTTTCAGATCCTGTACATCTCAACATAGAGCTGATATATATTTTGTTATACCTAATAGTTTGCAAGTTTTTCAAGTTTAATTCATGCTTAACCAGTTGTCTTGCCTTTCAAATAATTGGTATCATCACGTAGAATCCAAATATACAACCCTTTAAAGGTTTCTCTAAAGATAGAATGTTGTAGGAGCAAGGTATTTCTCTTTATATTTGCAACATGACTCTTTAATTATTGAATCCACTATTAGGTGCCCTTATAGCCAAGGAATAATGATTCACAAAGCATAACTCCTCCATACAAAATGGTGCCTTTGAAACAGTATATGATTCAATGCTAAATACTTGCAATACTTGCAATTCTTTGAATTCTAGGTATAGAGATCATTTTTGCAAGACATTACGGTGCATAGGGAGTCAAGTCTCTAATTTTGCAAATGATAATCGTCAAGTCTCCATTAGCAATAAGTTTCTGAATCTTCCTGGCTCTTAGAATGTTTATCACTTGATTTAAAGCTAAAATAGGCTTCACAATAAGAGAATAAACCTTTTGCAGTTTGATCACAACCATAGACCTACTTATTATGGAACCTTCTCAAAGAAAAGGTGAATATACTTTGCATAATTTTAAGTTTATTAATTATCAAAGCAACAGGTTGTGTTTTAATTTTGATAGCCCATGATGAGGAACATTTGGAACACCTTGAAGCTCATGGATTCTTAATAATGTAGTAGACAAGAGGGAAAGTTTTGTTTCTGACTCTTTGTTTTTGATGCAGTGATGGCATTGGGCTTCAAAATCCTTTCAGGAAGGAGTCTTCTTTGGACTAAGAGAATGATAGTGATGAAGAATGGGAAGAGGTACTCATCACCAAATCTCTTTGGTAAGAGTAATTGTAGTATTTTTATTAGCTTTAGTTACAGGGAAAATTGTACATAGCTCTCAGGAATTAGTTTATCATAAATACTAGTTACTAGTAAGTTGTAATAGTAATAATTATGTAGTTTGTAGATTGATATCTATCATAAATTTGTTTGAATATCATCTTTTCCAAGCAATAACAACTTCTTAAAGGGTTCTAGCTCAATGGTAGAGCGCCTGCCTAATTATAGGCAGGAGGTTGGTGGTTTGATTCCTCCGTGCCCTATCATAAATTTGTGACTACAAAACCGACTAAATTCACATATATACGACTATTAATAGCTAATTTCCCGTATCTTAGTCGTATTTAGCTTAGTCATTAATATGTTAACATCTAATAGTTTATTTAGTCGTATATTTTATCATTAATGGTTGCAATTAGTGACTAAATCAGCGACTAAATCAATGATTAACTCAGTGACTAAATCAATGACTAAATCATTGACTATCAATGACTAAATCATTGACTATCAATGACTAAATCATTGTCTATCAATGACTAAATCAATGACTACTAAGTTAAGCTATTAATGACTAGTGAAATACGACTAGCTATAAGATAGTGGAAATTTGCTACTATTAGTCACCGACTCAAAAATAGTTGTTTATAGCCTGATTTTAGTCATTTTTTTAGTCATTAATTTCTCATTTTCTACTAGTGAAATATCCTCCCAGGGCTCTTTATCCTGCATGACCCATCTCCACCAGAGTTTTTCTCCACTAGATATACTTTATTTCTCTGGGTCTCTCAGACCCAGACCCCCTTGGGTTTTTGGCATGCAGATCGTGTCCCAGCTGACCAGGGACCATTTCCTCTTGTCAATGTTACCACTCCACATAAACTCCCTTTGAATATTCAGAATTTCCTTAAGAATTGTCTTCGGAGTTACCAAGGTGGATAGGAGGTAAGAAGGCATTGCCTCAAGGCTCGAATTTACCAGGACCAACCTACTTAGGAAATTGAGGGGCCTTAGAGTCCAATTTGTCAGGCATTTTTTCATATTATTCAAGAGCTCTCTCCATGAACCTTTTTTTGCTAGGCCCATCACCAAGGGTGTGCCCAGGTATTTGGATGGAATGGAGATCTCCTAGAATCCCAAGATACTACATATATTTCTTCGGGAAACCCTTGGAGTATTGAAGAAAAATACCTGAGATTTCTGGGCATTAATCTCCAGGCTTGATGCTGAGCTGAAATCTGCAAGACATTTCTTAAATCATCAAGCTTCTTGGATTGAAGGGTATCTTGTAAGCATCGTATCATCAACAAATTGCTGATGAGAATGCTTCGTTACCTCAGTGTGGACTTTAAGCCCTCTTAATCCATCATCAACAAATTATTGATGAGAATTCTTCACCACCTCAACGTGGAATTTAAGCCCTCTTAATCCATCATTCTTCCTTATGTGCGCCAAAGACCTCCCCAAACCCTCCACCATTAGGATAAAAAGGAAAGGGGATAGGCCCCCCCTTCCTGATTCCCCCTGAAGCTTAGAAGGTGCCTAACGGGACCCCATTAATCAGGATGGAGTAGAAAGTAGAAGATACCAGGTGCATTATCCATTCAATCTAGTCTCTCCAAACTCCAAAAGCTTCAAGCGTATGCCTCATAAAGTGCCAATTGAGCTTATCATAGGACTTTCCTATGTCCAGCATGATCAACATTCCTGGCATTTTTTGAGCTCTTATAGAGTGGAGTAATTTCTGCATCGGGATGATTCCATCTTCTATCTGTCTGCCCCCAACAAAACTCGTTTACTGAGGAGAGATAAGCCCCAGTAACAAGGGTTTAAGACGATTTTCTATAACCTTGGTAGTGATTTTATAAATCACATTGCACAAAATGATGGGTATGAATTTATACCAGGAGTCCGCTCCTTCACATTTTGGAATTAGAGTAATGAAGGTCGCATTGAGTGCTGCAAACAATCTCTTAGTTGACCTGGAGTCTTCCATAATTCTCCAAACCTCCATTTTTATGAGGTCCCAGAAGTGGTGAAAAAAATTAGCTGTGAATCCATTAGGGCCTCAAGCTGTCCCTTTCCTCATTTGAAACACCTCCTCCTCCACTTCATAGAGGGTTATGGGTTTCATCAAAAGATCATTTTGGTCAAAGGAGACTAAAGAAGGAATGAACCTGGTAATTTGATCAATATCAGTACTTCTCTCTGGTCTTGGATCCGACATAATTTATGTGAAGAAATTATTTAAGGTCGTCTCTATTTCTTCCCTAGATTCCACCCATTCCCCTCCCATGTTTTTTAAAGAGTAGATTTTGTTTTACATCCTATTTTGCATCACAAAGCGATGAAAGAAAGATGTATTCCTTTCCCCCTCTTTTATCCAGTGGTTTCTGGATTTTTTCATCCATAAGACTTCTTCTTTCTTTTTTAGTTCCTCCAGTATTGTGCTGAGCCTTTTTTCTTCTACCCATAGGTCTTGAGTGTATCCATATGTCATCCCTATTGATTGAATATCTTGGAATCATAGCTCCAAGGTTCTTTTATCAGCAAAAATGTTGTTGAATTCCTCCCTATTCCATTTTTTTTATTTTAGCTTTCAGGGATTTCAATTTCTGTTGAAACTTGTACATACTCGAGCCTCTTTCTTCACTCAACTCTTTCCACCAAGTTTTTATCTTTTCGTCGAAAACTAGGTGGTCTAACCAGGATTGTTCCAATCTGAATGGATTTTTGAACTGGTATCCCAACCCACTCCACATTAAATCTATAGGCCAGTGGTCTGAGCCATCTCCTAAGAGGGTGGCTGAATGGATTTCACTTCCCGAATCCATGACTGACTCTAAGAGACATAATCTATCAAGCTTGGAAGCTATATGATTTCCCCCCACTCTTTTATTATTCCATGTGAACCATATTTTTCTTGGAATGATGTCAACCAATGCAAGGTCCTCGATGGTATCCCTAAAAATATCACACTCTTCCTCTAGCCTTTTATGACCACCTTTCTTCTCCTCCAAGGACATAATGAGATTAAAGTCCCCTCCCACAACCCAATGTCCATTGGGCCTGCATTCATTGATACTTTGAAGGGCTGTGAGGAAGTATCTTTTTTCCCATCGATTATGGGGGTCATAAACATTTGTGATCATGCCTTCCATTGGGAATCCAATCACTTTAAAGTTCATAGATAAGAGACATCTACTACCCTGGAAGCCTCTCAGGGACACCCTAGCAAGACCCCACATGATCCCTATGCCTCCCAAAAATCCTCTAGCATCAATTCCCATTCCCTCACTCCCCTTCCATATTTTCTTACTAACCTCCTCTATTCTCTTTGTTAAGAACTTTGTTTCTTGAAGTAAAAAATTTGTCGGGTTTTGTCTCTTAATCTTCTTAGTTCGAGTTCTTACCTTTCGTGGGATGTTTCGACCCTAAATATTCCATGATAAAATCTTCATTGGGGAACTAAATGCCTAAGGCCGCCTTTATCATTGGATATTGTCCCAATTCTACTAACTTCCTGCTCGCTTATGCAACTCTTTGCTTATTCGATTTTTGCCTAGCCTTTTTGGTAGGTTCTTTTAATTTCCTTTTTGTCTCCTTATGATATCCCGAGCTTATCTCCAGTTGCTTTGAGGCTCGGGCCCAGAGAATGGCCTCCTTCAGCAATATTACTTATTCTTGTGGAACATAGCATTTCTCTACATCTGCAGAAGCCTTCTCAATGCCTTCCAGATCTAGGTCTCCAATGTCCATATCCTCTGCTTCATCTCCTGTCTAACGATCTTCTCCATTCTACTTTCCTTGAGTCAATTCCTCTTCCACCGGGCCATTCTATTCCAGCGTCGTCTAGGGTGTTTTTTCTATTGCTCCTCCTATGTCTTTTTCCCTTCATTAGCTTCCATGATATCTTCCACGATATCTTCTAGGATTTCAAATTTGTTTGAGACTGTTGGTTTATTTTGGATGTATTGATTCCCCTGCCTTCTGCATTCTCTTTTATAGGATGGGACCTTTGTGAAACCTTGATCCTTTTGTTTTCCCTCCTTTCTTGCCCCACCAACCTTTGGGTTATTCATGGGGAAATCCCTAAATAGATTCCTATATTCATGCCACCTTCGGCATCAAAAGGGGATCTGCTCATAGTCTAGGGTTTGGATCCATTCATCATCATCCCACGGCATTCATATTTCTTCTAGCAGTTCTTTCAATATATCCATGTAAACACATATACTTGCATATGCCATGTACCTTTGAGCCCTGGTTTGTTCCAATATCTTTACAAATTTCCCCAGGGTATTCCCTAGACCTTCCAAAATCTATGGATCCTAGTACTCACCCGACAATGAATACAATCTGATCCATATAGGAGAAACCTTCATATATTCCTTGTCTAGACAAAACTTCTCCTTCCAGAGTCGTAATACAAGGCCAACAGAGTAGAAAAAATACAACCCTCCATCCAGGATCCTATTCTGATCTTCCAGATTTAGGAGGGAAATGGTGAAAAAACCTTTTGATCCCAGCTAGAGATCATAGTGCCCCTTTGGTTTCCATGTTGTATTGATCCACCATACTATGGATTTTTCTGATGGATGAAACCCACAAAATTCCCTATAAGCACATGATCTTTCATGAATTGGATATTTTCTCAGATCTTAGACGATTTAACCTGCATGTTTGGAATCAGGGCCTCTTTACAAATGCACTTCCCTAATTTCCTAACCATTGGTTTCTCTACCTTACTCAAATCCATATTAATAGGGATATATCTGATCTTTAGGATGGCTGGATCAGGGGCTATGGAGGCTCCTGTGCCTCCCCCACTTCCCTCTTCCATTCTTCCATCAGACCTTCCTCCTCTCGAAACCTACACTCAAGCCTTCCTCCCTTGAGTTCTTTGTCCACTGAAACTTCGCCCTCTCCGCTCCGATCTGACCAATTTACCATATAAGTATTTAATTGACACTATCAACTGATATTTGACACATTGGATTGTTGTTATATTCTCATCACTACTTACTAATGTGATTGTAAGGCATTCTTTGAAGGTGAAGTCCATAATTTTACATCTTCTCCCTCATTCTCATGCCTTTTGGTAAGACAATAAGGAGGGCAGTGGCCTGCATCATCATGGAAAAAGGTTTCAACATAGAGGTAGATACATTAATTTTTTTCATTAAATAACTTAAATTTCCTATCTGTGGTTACCAATTCACCAAATCGTGGATTGGTATAGAACACACCAAATTTTAGATCCTCGATCTCTTAATTACTCACACCTAGAACTTTTGCAAATACAACCATTAACAAACTTATTTTGGTGTTTTGGTTCAATTTAAAAGGAATATTGTTGAGACTCCAACATGCAGTGAGTTGCAAGGCTCCAGTTGACGTAGGATTGATTCAATTTCCCCTCCATCCCGTACCTATATCTTTCTTATGAATGTGTGTTCTATGTTTAATAATCCTTTTATGTTTTCCTGATGCGCATTAGGTTATTGAATGTTAAATTACAACCTACATCTCTTCTCGCCATATAGGTTTTAACCCATTTAACCCTTTAAAACAAATCCCCTAAATCCCAACCATCCCAACTCTTATAAAATGTCATTCACCGTCCTTATAACCCATTTAACATCTAACATTTAACACATATAAGCCCTACCTAATTTAATCCATAACTTATAAAAAAACACCTCAACATATTTAATCACTTACTTATATGTACTCAATAAATACCTAGATACTATAACCCCAAACAACTAGTCCCTACAAATCTACACCATATATATCCAAGAAGTTTTTTGTCATTATAGTATATTGAGATGAGATTTATGTTCCTAATGGAATCATTTTTGCACAATGTTTTTACATTTTTTCATTTTCAAGAGATGGAATTATAGCATTTATATGTTCTAAACAATTTGTTTTTTAATGTTTTGCTTACAGTACTGAGCATGGATGCACAATCAGACATACAAAGAGAAATACAAAGGATTAGGGAGATTTGAGCCTCAATTACTATTCTTGACAGTAGACATTGTTTTCTTGCATCCAATTTGGATACAATGATAGAGACATTTAGTAGGTCATATGGTGTGTTAGAGGACATCACCACATACAAAGAGAGAAAGAGGTGAGAATATGGAGATGGAATTAGCTACCAAGAAGTCAAGAAATTCAAGATAACAAAACAACACATCTTATGCTTTTTAGATATCCATAGAACAATGCAATGCCAAACTTAGGAAAAAACGAATATTTCTATTAAGTGGTGTACATATCAACCATTCATAGATAATTGGATGGAAATATGGTGCATAGTCTTTGATGTAACACCACACAACAACCAAGAAATACCATTATATTTTATTAGAAAGATGTATGTAGAATTTGTTTTGGGAAGCATGTAAATTATTTTGATATATTGGAGTACTGGGGCGTTGGGATGGGAATTCTTCAACAATGTACCAAAGAGAGGCACATATATCCCATTCTCCCAGTACCTAGGCCAATTTTTCCTCCTGCACATCGGTTGGTCCCATAGACACATGAGTCACTTGTACATTTGGCACAAGCAGTTTTTCACCGCATTACTTATCTTTAGGGTATGTACCAAGCAGGGACATCAGAGCCACCATCTATTGGTGGGATAGGGCCACCACCCACCAGTGTGGTAGAGACACCACCTTTTAGTGCCAAAGGAGCATTTAGTAGTGGGACTAGACCCACATATCATGAGCCCAACCGAGAGCCCCACTCATGCACATTATTTGGCCATCCCTGCTTTGGTCCTGTTCAGACATATGATAGCTTTATTAGTTATTTTACTCAGGAAACTAAAAGGTTAACAATAGTATCATTTGAAATTATTTTTCCCTACTATACACATATATAGATTGTTGATATTTTTAATGTTTTCAAAACTTGTAGTTGCTACAAGTAGATGACATGGAGTAATAACTTCTGATCGACGATGCCCAATATAGTCCAAAGACTCATGCGCCAGAACCCTGTGATGTACAAGATATTGGCATACATTCGGGAACAACAACACACATTGAGGTAACTATTTCAACATGTTACTTTTTAATACATGTCAGTTTGTTATCACATGTTAGTTAATTAATGCTACACAACCTAACATTTACAATTTTCTAAATTGCAGGTTGTAGATCCCCCACAGGGATTAATCATTTCTTCTAGTGACGTTGGGAAATAATTTCCCACTAGTGATTCCTAGGCTAGTGCATACGATCATGCACCAGAACCTTTTGATGTACAAGATGTGTTCATATCTTCGATGACAACAATTCACATTGAGGTAACTATTTCAACGTGGCATTTTTTTAATACATGTTAGTTTGTTATCACATGTTAGTTAATTAATGCTACATGGCCTAATATTTACAATTTTCTAAATTGCAGATTGTAGATCCCCCACAGGACTAAATTATTTTTTTCTAGTGACATGGGGAAATACTTTCCCATTGGGGATTCCTAGGCTAGTGGAGAGGATCATGCGCCAAAACTGTGTGATGTATAAGATGTTGTCATATCTTCAACGACGTCAACTCACACCGAGGTAACTATTTCAACATGTCATTTTTTAATACATGTTAGTTTGTTATCACATGTAAGTTAATTAATGTTACACGCTCTATTATTTACAATTTTTAAAATTGCAGGTTGTAGATCCCGAAGACGGATTATTTGTTTCTTCTAGTGAACTCCCCCTTGGTGAGGAGAAGGAGAACGCTCGTGCGTTTGCAATTTCTAGGTTCAAAAAGGAGGCTATATTGGAGAGCTATGCATCTATTCCCTTCATTTCTTCCTCTTTCTCTTATTATAAACATGTAATTTTTTACAAAATTTAATTGCAAGTTTTACACACATAGCATACATCGTTCAAATTTGAACACTTCCCAGCCCTTCCAAAGTGTTCTAGCCCATTCCTAGAAGTGTAAAGTTAAAATTTCCCTTCAAACAAAAATTAAAATATGAATTTTACCCTTCCAATTAACAAGGAAATAATTTATATCAACATTTCAAAATAAGGGAAACATTAGAAATTACCCATCCATATAAATTTGTCAAGAGGTTGAAATTCCTATGCTATAAATTTTGAATCATCATTCAAATTATAGGAAATATCATAAATTATAATCACTCTCTCGTGTCTTGCACTCACTTCTTAGTTGTGTAAGATGATGAGTGATGACTGAGGAATATGAGGCACTAGCCACTAGGATGTGGCTCTTACTCCCGAATCACTTGGAGCTACAATATAAGGTGTGACAATGTGTCAATGATTGTGGTTGTAACAACAGAGAACAACTACTAGTCTACTATTAGGATCGAAATGAGCCCAAAACTTTGTGCCTACTACCTATGTGAAACTGCCTACCAATGTCCATTCGTTTTTCATTAAAATGAAATTCAAATGGCCGGATTGATTAGTCCTCCTCTACAATAATTCATTTCTTGCATCAATATCATGGACTCACGAAAAATATATAAACAACAATCAATTTCATGCAACTACAAACAATGGCATGTAACTAGGATCACAAACTACACAAAGGTTGATTTATGCATTGATATAGGGAGGTGTCACTGGGCACACGAAATGGAGAAACAATGAGTTAGAAAAAACATTGGGACCAAAGCACCATAATGGGTAATAATAAAATAAAATAAAAACAATTTTTGGCTCAAGAATAGTCTTCAAATTGATGGGTGGTATGATCATGATGTAATCTCTCTCCATCCTTCCAAACATTTCTTTTTTTTTCACAATATTTGTCCTCAACACCCACCACCAATATACATATAAAAATTACATGTATTTATATCCTATTCTCTTTAAATCCTCACCTCATAGTTATAAATAAGGATTAATATGCATGCACATCCTCACCTCATAGTCATAACTAAGGATTATCATGTATGCACATCCTCACCTTACAATATCTTTTGGGTTAAGGTGCTAAGACAACCATACAATATCAAATGTGCCAAGATGCAAAGAGTAAGAGGAAAGTATATACATAAGTCTTATATTAAATTTACCATATAAGTCTTTAATTGACACTATCAAATGAGATTTGACACATTGGATTGTTGTTATATTCTCATCACTTCTTACTAATGTCATTGCAAGGAATTCTTTGAAGGTGAATTTCATAATTTTACATGTTATTCCTCATTATTGTGCCTTTTGGTAAGACAATAAGGACGGTAGTGTCCTGCATTAGAATGGAAAACGGTTTCGACATAGAGGTAGATACATTAATTATTTTCATTAAATAACTTGAATTTCCTACCCATGATTACTGATTCACCGAATCATGGATGGTACAAAACAAAACAAGTTTTATATCCTCGAGCTCTTAATTATTCACACCAAGAACATTCTCCAATCCAACAATTAACAAACTTCTTTTGGTGTTCTGGTTCAATTTAAAAGGCAGATTATCGAGACTCAAACATGTAGTGAGTTGCAAGGCTCCAGTTGATGTAGGCTTGATTCCATTGCCCCTCCATGTCGTACTTGTATCTTACTTATGGGTGTGTGTTCTATATTTAATAACTATTTTATGTTTTCTTCATGCACATTGGGTAAATGAATGTTAAATTAGAACCTACATCTCTCCTCGCCATATAGATTTTAACCCATGTAACCCTTTAAAATATATCCCTTAAATCCCAATCATCACAACTCTCATAAAATGTCACTCACGATCCTTATAAAATATTTAACATCTAACATTTAACACATATAATACCTACCTAATTTCATAACTTAAAAAAAAAATAACTCACCATAGTTAACTACCAACCTATATGTACTCAGTAAATACCTAGATAGTATAACCCCAAACAACTAGTCCCTACAAATCTATACCATATATCTCCAAGAAGCTTTTTGTTATTACAGTATATTGAGATGAGATTTATGTTTCTAATGGAAACTTTCTTGCACAGTTTTTTAAAATTTTTCATTTTCAAGTGATGGCATTATAGCATTTATATGTTCCGAACAATTTGTTTTTTTTTAATGTTTTGATTGCAGTGCAGAGCATGGATGCACAATCAGACATACACAGAGAAATGCAAAGGATGAGAGAGATTTGAGCCTCAATTACTATTCTTGATGGTAGACATCGTTTTCTTGCATCCAATTTGGATGCAATGATAGAGACCTTTAGTAGGTCATATGGTGTGCTAGAGGACATCACCACATACATAGAGGGAAAGAGGTGAGAATATGCATATGGACTTAGTTATGAGGAATTCAAGAAATTGAAGATAATGAAACAACACATCTTTGCGCCTTTTAGAGATCCACGGAACAATGAAATGCCAGACTTAGGAAAAAAATAATATTTCTATTGAGTGGTGTACATATCAACCATTCATAGATAATTGGATGGACAAATGGTATATAGTCTTTGATTTAGCACCACAAAACAATTGATAAATACCATTATATATCCTTAGAAAGATGTGCTTAGAATTTGTTTTGGGGATGTATGTCAATTGTTTTAATATATTGGAGTACTAGGGCATTGGGATGGGGATGGATTTACAACATACCGATGCGAGGCACACAGATATTGATCTCATAGTACCTGCACCTCATAGGAGGGTACCTAGAATAGTTGTTCCTCCTGCACATCATCTGGTCCCACACACACAAGAGTTAGTTGTATAGTTGGCACAAGTGGTTATTCGCCACAATAATTATCTTCGGGGTATGTACCAAGCAGGGGAATCAGAGCTACCATATATTGGTGGGACAGGGCCACCATCTCCCAGTGGGGTAGAGCCACCACCTTCCAGTTCCCATAGAGAATCTAGTAGTGGGATTGGAATTGCATATCATGAGCCCAACTAAGAGCCCCACCCATGCACATCGTGCAACCATCCCTGCTTTGGTCCTATCCATACGGATCATAGATTTACTGGTTATTTTACTTAGGTAAGTAAAATTTTAACAATAGTCTTGTTTAAAATTATTTTTCCTTACTATACACATATATAGATTTTTAATATTTTAATGTTTTGAAAACTTGTAGTTGCTACAAGCAGATGACATGGGGTAAGACTTTCTGATCGACGATGCCCAGGTTAGTCAAGATACTCATGCACTAGAACCTTTTGATGTACGAGATATTGTCATACATTGGGCAACAACAACGCACATTGAGGTAACTATTTCAACATATCACTTTTTAACACATGTTATTTTGTTATCACATGTTAGTTAATTAATGCTACAAAACCTAGCATTTACAAAATTCTAAATTGCAGGTCGTAGATCCCACAAAAATCTTAGTCATTTCTTCTAGTGACGTTGGGAAAGAATTTCCCACTAGGGATTCCTTGGCTAGTGTAGAGGATTGTGCAACAGAAACTTGTGATGTACGAGATGTTTTTATATCTTCGAGGAGACCAACTCACACTGATGTAACTATTTCAACATGTCATTTCTTTAATACATGTTAGTTTAAATTAGAGGAAATTTCAACTCAAAATAGGCCTCCTAAAATGAATTAATAAAATAATAAAATAATATTTATTAATTTTGGAGGAAGAAAAGAAAAAAACTACTTTTTTGTTTGTATTTTTGACATATCTTCCCGTGTTTTTACTCAAATTTCGATCGGGAGAGCTCGTTGGATGCGGAATTAAATTTCGCATCCAACGAGTACCCACTTGGCATACTTTTGACGGACCTCCCTACCCCAAAAACAAGAAATACTTGAAAAAATGGAATGATGACATCATCATTCCATTTTTTCAGGTATTTCTTGTTTTTGGGGTAGCAGGGTCCGTCAAAAGTATGCCGAGTGGGTACTCGTTGGATGCGGAATTTAATTCCGCATCCAACGAGCTCTCCCGATAGAAATTTGAGTAAAAACATGGCGAGATATGTCAAAAATACAAACAAAAAAAGTAGTTTTTTTTATGATACCTATCCCCAAATTTATATTAAAAAAGTGTTTAAGACCTATACGGTATTTCAAATTTAAAGCAATTTCATTGGCTAACACATGATGACATGGAATTTGAATAAAAGTTAAAAGGCCCATTTTGAGTTGAAATTTCCTCTAATGACACATGTTAGTTAATTAATGCTACATGGCATAATATTTACACTTTTCTAAATTGCAGGTTGTAGATCCCGCACAGGACTTAATCATTTCTTCTAGTGAAGTGGGGAAATACTTTCACACTAGGGATGCCCAAGCTAGTACATAGGCTCAAGCACCAAAACCCTTTGATGTATAATATTTTTTCATATATTCAACGACAACATCTCACACTGAGGTAACTATTTCAACATGTCATTTTTTAATACATGCTATTTTGTTATCACTTGCAAGTTAATTAATGCTACACGCTCAATTATTTACATTTTCTAAATTGCAGGTTGTAGATCCTGAAGAGGGATTATTTGTTTCTTCTAATGATCTCCCCCTTAGTGAGGAGAGAAGAACTACACAATCCACGGGGCATGAGAATGTAGAACATGCTGCATATTTGTTTGTAGCATATCGTGTATTGGTAAGTATTTCAACATAGTCATTTTGTTAATACATGTTATTTCATTGATTAATGCATTTATAATTACATCAACACTTGGTGATTGTAGCCACAACCTACTATATTTAGAGAACAATCTGAAGTTACCTCTCCTTGCAGTCCAAATGTGTTGAAGGGTTGTGTGTATACATGAGGTTCCACTCCTAGAAAGGGTGTGGATGTCCTCTATAGTAAGCAAACATGACATCCATCTTCGCCTAACTTAACAAGGGTCATCGATGATGCACTTAGTGTCGCATCTGCAATAGCAATAAGCCATATAGAGGTAACTATTTCGATAATCCATATAGAGGTAACTATTTCGATATTTGTACCATGAATAATTTTAAGGGCTATTTATAGCCCATGGGATATATTAAGGAGTTAGAAAAATTTAGTGGGCTATTTTCTTGTATGGAAAGGGTTTTTTCAGCTAAAATATATTCGCCCAATATTTATTTGGAAAAATATAAATCCAAAACGAATATCCCTCGCATATATTAATGAGGAAAATGAAAAAAAAACACTCTAGAAACATTTCCCTCCAATCTATCATTCGCCCCAAATTTCTCCCTCCATTTTCCTTGTAATTTAGGCATATAGGTACATTTGCCTGTATTTTTAGTGAATTTCATGTGATACCTTCTTTGAGCCCTTGATTTCCAATATTAGAGGGAAAGTCAAGGGTTATTTTTTTCTATATAAAGGCTGTAGTGATTCATGGTTCACCCACATCAGATTGCGCTTGCAGGGAGAAGGTTCTAGTTGATGCAATTCCACTTTTCCTTCTTATTTTTCTCAACATTTTAGTCTTTGCATAACATGTCCATTGTCAAAAGTTTATGTCTTAAATGGGAATTCTGCACATGCAATTTATCAGAGAATACAAATTCACAACATGATTTTTACCCAATAATTAACATGGTATTCTTTTTATCATGCTTTTTATGTTTTTTATCAACAATTAAAATAGATTATTATATTGTAAGTTTACCTTCTATCATACTTTTTTTCATGGATGCTTTTTTAGGCTTGTTGAATTCTAGGTCACTCTTGATTCTTAGGGCTCATTTGGTGTTATTAGAGTTTTATTCTATCCTAGGAGTATTGGTTCCATGAAAGTGTTATAAATCTCAAAAGATATGATTTGTTTTATGCCTTGTCATGTTTAAACTATTGACTGACATTTATATGTTTTTAGTGGATGCTACTCTTGATGGAGAGACACCACATGATTTTTATATATTCAAACTGAATTTGGTTTAAAATGTGCTTTTATTAGGATCTTGCTCTGCAATTATTATTGGATCTAAGGTGTTAATGAGAGTGTATATGTTCATATTTTATGTCTGTTATTGTTGATGTTTGAGATGTTTGTAATATAAATGAATGCACACTAATTAAAATGGCAGGTATACAATGGAATGGTCATTATTTTGACTTTCTTCTTGTAGAGCTTCCCAAAGAATATAGGTAGATTCTTTTATTAGTACTGACAATTTCACGACTAGTAGATTTTTTTATTCATATTTTCCAGTTCATCAACTTTATTTGTGACCTAAATTTGTTGGGTTCATACTTGTTTTATGATATTTTGTTTTTTGTAAAGTTAATTTAGAAGTAAAATGTTTTTTCGTAATTTGTTTTGATGTGTAATTGCTATCATCATCTAGAAATGGATCTAGTTATGTATGATAAATATATGTTTTAGTTGGAACACAATACTTCATTTCCATCATGAGTATATATAATATGTACATGGCATGTTTGACTTTGACATGTGGACGTTATGGTATTTGATATATAGTTGTTTGCATTCAATGAGGGTGCTAAAACAATTTTACCACATTTCTCATGCTTTCAAAAATCACAAGGACATGGATACAAACACCTCCTCAGTTTATCTGAGAAAAAGTAGTCTTTAAAAGAGTAGTTATAATGATATGCATGATGATGCATTAATGTGCTTTCTATTCTTGTTAGTGTATGTTCTTATTTGTAATAACCATTTCATGTTTCTAACTAACTGTAAAAATTCCATATCAAATGACATAATTCATATTTTGATTGTCAACAAAAGAAAGGAAAAAATGGCATTCCTATCTATAAACAAATAAGTAGGTTTTTTTTCTTTTATTATAGGGTAGCTTAAAAATGAGAGATTTTGAAAATAATATAATTAGAAATTCATACACTATATTAAGGTTGCAAGTCTTGATAATACTCCACATTGTAATAATGGTGAACGGGGGTCCCCACATGTCTATTGGAACTTTAATGGACGAGATAAAAATGGGATTTCACACTTTTCCTAAATATAGTTAGTGTATTTGTGTTTCACCAACACCTCCAGTTGTGAGTGAACCAATATTCCTTGTCAAATGTATAAATAAATCCCTCCTCTCCTCATTCATGCATTTGTTCGTTTAAGGGTATATGAGTCGAGAGAGTCGAGCTCTGCTATATGATCTTCTATTTCACCACCTTAGTTATATATATATATATATATATTAAATATCAACATTAATTATTAGTATTAATATATATTGATATTAATAATTAATAATTAATAAATAGTTATTACTAAACTATTCTAAAATGACGCATCTGGTATCCAAAGTACCCTTACGATTAATAAATATATGGCACTCACTTTGTAATATTTCATCATAATTCATCTTCAATATTTATTTTATATTTTCAATATGGAATTATTTTCCATTGGTTGATTATTCATTGGAGTAATTATTGAGAATATTCGGATACAGATATTACATTGGTATCAGAGCCAACCCTTCCTAGGGATTCTGCTGATCTTCCGCTTGTGGCCAAAATGATCACGATTTCCTTGAATTTAGGTCTTTGACCTCACAGTGGCTTTTAGCCATCCATATTGAAAGTTTCTCTGGTAAAAATTGGCTTTTGACAAAAAAATGGCCTTGGCAGTTTGAATTTCATTGAAGAAGTATTAATTTCACACCAAATATGAAGCAAGAACAAGAAGGGAAAATGAAGAATAAAAAAAACAAAAATAATTATCAACTAAAGAAATAAAAGGGGAAAAGTTAAAAAAACATAATTCATAAAACCACCCATGGTTTTATGAAATAACCCATGGTTTTACGAAATAGCCCATAGTTTTACTTACAATATTTAAATTATAAACTAGTTTTATAAAGTATGCTTTGAGGACAAAGCATCATGAACCAGAAGGCAATATATATATATTAGTAAACTATTCTAAAATGCCGCATCCTTTCATGGATGGTATCCAAAGTGCCTTTCCAATTTATATATATATGGCACTTACTTTGTAATCTTTCGTCATCATTCATCTTTAATATTTATTTTATATTTTCAATATGGAATTATTTTCCATTGGTTGATTATTCATTGGAGTAATTATTGAGACTATCTAGATACATATATTACATTTATTCATGCATGTCTTACTATTTCATCATTTTGTGGTTGCACCCATTAGTAGTAGCAGTGTCTGGCCCATCCAGTCACTCCGTGGTTTTGACTAGGTCTCTTGCTTTGGTGATGTGTTCATTGATGACCAATTATTTTTCAATTTACATACACATCTTGATAATTTCTGAATTAAACGAGATATGATCATTTAGTTGGAGAGATGATCCAGGAGGATATTGGTGGCCACCCACCTATTCCTCTTGGACCCCCACCATTGTTTCTTTCAGTTTTCTAGTTTCCTTAATTGTAGCACAATTTACTATTTTTGGCAGTTTTTGGGTCTTAAACTTACAGAGCCATTTTGAGGCCCTAAACGAGTTTTTTTGGCATCGAATGGCCGGGCAAATATGAGTCCATTTTGGACTTGATATGTGTCATTTATGGATGTAGTCCTTAAATAGATATTTTTAACGATATATCATGCACGTCAAACGGAGGTAGTATGCTAAAGTTACGACCCCGAGAAATTGATGGACCAAGTTACCCAACAGGGCCCACATTAAGGCGTTTCACCTCCTAGGGTTAGGTTTTTGGATGTCTATGGATTCCATTGTTTCTCAATAATATATAGGCCTTCGAGCCTCATTGTAACACAGAGTTCAGAGGCATGTAGCTACCACATCTCTTCTCAGAGATAAGCTACCAGCACTCTAGCTAGTTTATTTCCATTCTGTATGTAAACAAGTTTTAGTTATTGATTAATGAAATGAAGTGTTATTTCCACTACATATTTGTTTCTATGGTTATTTTTGTATTCTATTGCATTCCTACATAAATCTGGATCAGTGGTATCAGAGCAATATGCTCTTTCTCGATTCTTCTTTGCATGTCCCCAACGAGGGCGGGGTATAAAGAGTTAGGGCTCGATCTGGTTGAACCTTTGCAAGATCAGCCTCGTAAATCCAGACAGCCACCCATGGGGGATGAAAAGAAAGACGAGGGTGCAGAAGATCCTATCAAAATGTTGCTCGAGGAGGCCCTTGAAAAATAAAGGAATGCGATGATGGATAAATTCGCCCAGATCCTTCAACGACTTCCCACTGGCGGCGCATCTGCATCTAGCAGCCACTCTGGAGGTGCAACCCCTTTTAAGGTACAAGTAAACTTTGACATTCCCATATTTGATGGTCGAATAGATGCAGATGCCATATATAAATGGTTGAATTTATTAGAAGGATATTTCTTGGTTCATGACTTTTCAGACCAGGAAAAGATTACTTTTTCTCTACTCAAAGCTGCCCCCCATGTCAAGGACTGGTGAGAAACCCACTTTGAGAGAAAGGATGAGTAGGAACCCTCTCTGTTCTCAGCCATACCCACTTGGAATTCTTTTCAAGATGCCATAAAGGGACAATATTATCCGGTGGGGAGCTATGAGGAAAAGTACATCCAATGGACTACGCTACGACAGCAAAGAGATCAAGATGTGCATGAGTTGATGAATCTGTTCCATACCCTGCACACCAAGTTGGGTATCAAAGACATGGAGAAACATTTGGTGTTGAAGTACCGCAATTTTCTACACAGATACATTCAGGAGTAAATGGAGTTCCTCGACATCTCCTCGCTTGGTATAGCATATCGGTACACTGCCAATATTGAGCAAAAATTCAAACAGAAAAAGCGAGACTTTGGATTTGTGAATCAGAAGCAAGGGAAAGGTGCCCCCAAACCGCAGAACCAAGGACACAACCAAGGCATCGTGACTCAAGAAAACTTTCCAAAGCCGCAAACAAAGAGCAACACTGCAAAGTCGAAGAAGGAAGCGGGAAAGTGGCACGAGTTCCATAAGAGCCCCACTCACAACACAAGTGAGTGTTGGGATAAGCAGTCACTAGTGGCCGAGATAAAGGCTTCTGAATCAGATGCATACTCTGACACTGAATTAGAACCTGAGAAGGGGAATGACAGAGGGAAGAATATTATCGATGCAGATCCCAACACCACCGTTGCCACCACGAAGATCCAAACGGAAGAACCAGAATATTCAAAGGAGGAGGCGCGCCTTTTCCACTCCCAAATGTGGGTAAAGGGTTCCCCACTACAGTTCATTGTCAACAGTGGGAGCCAAAAGAACCTGATTTCAGTAGAAATCGTGAAGCGGTTGGGTTCGTCAACCACAGCAAACCCACAGCCATACACCATCGGGTGGCTTCACCAAGGACGAGACCTCCGCATCAGCCAACAGTGTCGACTTCCCTACAACATCAAGCCCTTCACTGATGAGGTATTATGTGATATTTCTCCTCTTGATGTTTGTGATGTATTATTAGGTCAACCGTACTTATGGAAGTGACATGTTGTGTATGAGTCTTGGCCTCACGTTGTTATTATTACGTTGGGAAATAATTTGTATAGAATACCATAGGTACCACCCCCTACCACTATCTCTTTGGTTACTACAAAGCAATGTAGTAAGCTCATTTCCAAAACTAGGAAGTTTGTTTTCTTGATGATCCGCCCTTATGGCAAGAAGAAGATCATTTCCACAACCTCCAGATAGGGCCCCTCCGCATGACAACAACAAATGGACAAGGTCGTGGAGGAGTACCGGGACATATTCACCTCACCCACTGGGGTGCCTCTCCACTGTCAGGTCAAGCACCCCATCGATCTGACCCCAGGTGCGCCATTGCCCAATGGACCATTCTATTGTTGTTCTATTCTGGAGAATGATGAAATCAAGAGGCAATTTTAGGAGCTTCTATAGAAGGGTCACATATGGCCAAGTTCATCGCCCTGTGGGAACCTGATCGTGTTGGTGCAGAAGAAGGATGGGACTTGGAGACTCTGTATTGACTATCGGACGCTGAACAAGATCACTGTCCGGAATAGGTACCCGAGCCCACGGATCGATGACCTCCTGGACCAGCTTAAAGGGACAAAATATTTTATCAAGATCGACTTAAAGTCTGGGTATCACTAGGTACTGATCAAACCGATCGATGTGTGGAAGACTGCCTTCAAAGCCAAGAAGGGCCTTTTCAAATGGTTGGTCATGCATTTCGGGCTGACGAATGCTCCTGCAACCTTCATGAGACTAATGGACGACATCTTGTAGCCATTCACCAACTCATTTGTAGTAGTGTACTTGGATGACATCCTGATCTTCAGCCAGACTTGGGAAGAGCACCTCCACCACATTCGACAGGTCCTCCAAACATTGCGGCGGCACAAGTTGTGTGTCAATTTGGACAAGTACACTTTTGACATGACCCAGGTTCAGTATCTAGGATACATTATTGATGACTGCAGGGTACATGTGGATCCAACCAAGATCCAAGTCATTCAAGATTGGCTAGCCCCAACTATTCTAACAGAGCTTCGCAGCTTTTTGGGCCTTGCTAATTTCTACCTCCGATTCATGTTTGGATTCTCTCATATCACTTGGCCCTTGAGTCAAGTCACCAAGGGAGGAGCGAAAGAAAAATTCTTTTGGTCGAAAACTCAACAGAAGGCGTTTGAAGAATTGAAACATCGCCTATGTTGTTCCCCAGTGCTCACATTACCAGACTTGCATCAACCATTTGAGATCGAGACAGATGCCTATGACTATGCTATTGGGGTAGTCCTTACTCAACGAGGGAATCCAGTGGCATATCACAGTGAGACACTGTTCGACAATGTCCGCAAATATACCACTTATGACAAAGAGATGTATTCCATTGTACAGGCTTGCCGACAATGGAAGCATTACATTTTGGGGAAGGAAACGATCATCCACACAGACCACCGAGCCCTGTAGTTCATGCAGACACAAGGGAAGTTACATAATGATCGACATCAGAAGTGGTCCACATATCTACAATAGTTTCATGTGAACATCAAGTACAAGAAGGGAAGCACCAATAATATTGCAGACTGCCTTAGCCGACCACCGATCGTGGCGATAACGACCATGCTCAACTCTTATGGGCACGAGACTTCTAATTGGTCGCTTCTCTACAAGAGCGATCCATAATTCAGCCACACATACCAGAGGCTTTTGGAGGGAAACCAAGTTCCAAAATTTCACCTCCAGGATGTACTACTATGTCACATGGGACACCTTTGTATTCCTTCAAGTGAGCGTGCCAAGATGATTTGGGAAGCGCACTATAGTCGAGTCGCTGTGCATTTTGGGGTCGAGAAACCAGTGGCAGTACTACAGAAGTATTTCTATTTGCCAAACCTTTGACAGGATGTCGGGAAGTACATTTGATCCTGCACTCCCTACGCCATTGCCAAACCATCCATCAAGAAGCAAGGCCTCTATACTCTGTTGCCTACCCCTAGTCGACCTTGGGAATCCATCTCCATGGATTACATGTCAAGCCTTCCTTCTACTAAGCACGGCAACGACTGTGTGTTTGTGGTCATTGATAGATTCTCAAAGATGGCCATAATGGCAGCCTGCAAGAATAATATCACATTAGAAGCCACTTCTAAATTCTTCTCTGAACGAGTGTGGGTACACTTTGGGATCCTACAGTCTATAATCTCAGACCGGGACAGCAGGTTCCTTAGTACATTCTAGTCTAGCCTATGGTCAATGCTAGACAACAAGCTCACAAAGTCCATAGCTTTCCATTCCCAGACTAATGGCCAGAAAGAGGTCGTCAACAGGATGATCATACACATTTTGCACATGTACAACTCAAAACATCCATGCACATGGGATGAGAGCCTCCCCTATGTACAACACAGCTATAACTGGGCCCTCCAAAGCTCAACCAACCACAACCCCTTTCAGGTGGGCTTGGGATTCCAGCCACTATGTCCCATTGACGTAGCCATGCCATTTGCAGCTACTCAGTCTGATTCAGCTCATATCCAGTCCGAAGTTTCCAAGGCAAACAACTTCATTGAGCGCATTCAGCACATTCACCAACAGGTTCATGATATATTGGACAGATCCAATGCTAAGTACAAGCAGCAACATGATCAGCATCGGGTGCAACACAACTTCTAGGTGGGCAACAAAGTGTGGCTACATTTGCAAAAGGAGCGCCTCGCTGGACCCCACCACAAGATTCGCCCGCTCCGATATGGGCCATACACCATCACCAAGGCTATCGGGGAAAATGCCTTCAAGCTCAGTATTCCACCATTCCTTTGTCTGCACCCAGTGTTCAATGTGGACCACCTTCGGCCCTACTTTCCACCTCTACTGGACACATCAGACGTGGCAGAAAAGCTCACACCAACAGAGTTAAACCCCGACTTCATGGAACAAGCCACAACTGATCAGATTATCGACACATAGATTAAAAACACCCGCAAGCAGAAGATCCAACTATATCAAGTTGTTAAAGCAGGCCAACTCCTTCACCAAGGAAAGTGGCTCACCAGGGACCAAGTTCAACAGAAGTTTCCTCATCTCATGGAGGAACTCAACGCAATGGGGACCATTGCTTCCTAAGGGGGGAGGAATGATCCAGGAGGATATTGGTGGCCACCCACCTATTCCTCTTGGACCCCCACCATTGTTTCTTTCAGTTTTCCAGTTTCCTTAATTATAGCACAATTTACTATTTTTGGCAGTTTTCGGGTCCTAAACTTCCAGAACCGTTTTGAGGCCCTAAACGACTTATTTTTGGCATCGAATGGCTGGGAAAATTTGAGTCCATTTTAGATTCAATATTTGTTGCTTATGGATGTAGTCCTTAAATAGATCTTTCTAACGATATATCATGCGCATCAAACGGAGGTAGTATGCTAAAGTTACGACCCCGGGAAATTGATGTACCAAGTTACCCAATGGGGCCCACATTAAGGCGTTTCACCTCCTAGGGTTAGGTTTTTGGATGTGTAGGGTTTCCATTGTTTCTCTATAATATATAGGCCTTCGAGCCTCATTGTAACATAGAGTTCAGAGGCATGTATCCACCACATCTCTTCTCAGAGATGAGCTACCAACACTCTACCTAGTTTATTTCCATTCTGTATGTAAACAAGTTTCAGTTATTGATTAATGAAATGAAGTGTTACTTCCGCTACATATTTGTTTCTATGGTTATTTGTGTATTCTGTTGCATTCCTGCATAAATCCGGATCAAGAGAACAATCATAGAGAGGACTTCCATGAGCACACCACATACATCGATACTCCGACTAGATTTCCATAAATAATTTGTCCATAAGTTCATTTTTTAAGTTTGTTAGTGCTAGGGCATTAGTGCAATTGTCTAATTAAAAAATCAACTTTGATTTCCAAACTCCTGATATGTAGAGCAATCCTATGGAAATGGTTAATAGAGGAGAGTCAGGGAAAAACAAGAGAAATATTAAATTTTGTATGTCCTATTAGATTTATGTAATTTGGCATACATGTACATCATTGTACTTAGGGATACATGTACATTGACATGACATTAAGGGCCGACTACGTTTCCATATTTTGTATTATAAACAATCGTCTATCAATGCATGAATCAATTTATTGCATATTTTCTCTTGAGTTTCCACTTGTTCTTGTGATGATTTATGTCTTATACAAAATGATAAATTATGCTACTAAGATTTATATAATTACATCTAAATTCAATCATTGCATATTATCTTAATGGAACATTCAACATTATGTTATGAAAGAATAACCTTAATCGAACGAACTAATTTTATTTTTCATCAGTTGAATGAACTCATTACATGGACACTAATTCTATATCTAATTTAAAAATGTAGTTTTTGTCAATTCCAAGGGGTCATACCCATTGATCAGGATTATGGTTGCAATGAAAATACAAAAGTTAACGAAATAATTCAAAAATATGTTTGAACAACCTTTGTCATGTAAAACATGTTACACATGTCATCAATCTAAGCCTACTACATTTTCACAAACTGATAGGAAGTCAAATAAATTCTATACATTTCATCAAATAATATGTCAAGGTTTTTCATTGAATATATCATGTGTCATTCAAAAAATATATCAATGGTGAAACATGGCTCTAAATATGTTGAATGTGCATAAATGAACATACCTCATGAATCTCATAGGCATAAAATGCAGAAAGAAACATATAAAGGAAAATACAAAAAAGAAACATATATACAGGAGCATAAATTGTTTTTGTTTCATATAGTCGAACCCAACATATACATGCATCATATATATATCCTTGATGCAAACCAAGAGAGCATCTATGGGATTACTCTCATATACAAATAAACATAATTTCCCTAGAATACAATATCTACTATATTCACATGCATCATATTCTAAGGTAGGGGATCCCAGTTACATTGATAGAACCCAATTATGCTTCCTGGTATGGATTTCGTGCCCCACAAAAAAAGTCCATAAATTTCCCCTGGATGGCAGAGGGTGGCAAGTTGAAACTAGGCATAGAAAGAAAACCATAACTCCGATCATGAAACCGTCGATTCTGATGGATTCGAGATGCTAGGTTTCGGATGGGGGAACCCCTTTATGGTGATTCAATCTCCTAGAAACGATATGATTCTACCTTCTCTAAAACCAAGTTTTTTCTCAATAAATCCAAATGCCACTTTTGCACATGGGGGTCAACTTTGCATAGTAATGTCCTAGGCTAGTGTGGAAAACATGACCGTGTCCATAGTATCCAAACACATACATGGGAGGTCATTAAACCTAGTTATTCATCCTGGTATGGATTTCATGCCCCCTATAGAAAGTCCACAAATTGTCCCTGAATGGACTCGAGTGTCAAGTTGCGAACAGGAATAGAACAAAAATCATAACTACAATTGTGAAACCGTCGATTCCAATGGATTTAGGATTCCAAGTTTCAATGGGAGTCAAATTTAGATTGAAATGACTCGGTAGAGCATGGAAAACACGACCGTGTTCACAGTGGCCAAACACATATGTGGGAGTTGATATAACCCAGTTATGCTGCTCAATATGGATTTCGTGCCCCCTTAGAGCAAGTCCACAAATTATCACTTAATGGCTCGTGCTAGCAAGATGAAACTAGGCATAGAGAAAATTCCATAACTCCAATGTCAAAATCGTCGATTTGGATGGATTCAAGATGGTAGGTTTCAGCTAGGGTAACCCCTCTACAGTGATTCAATCTCCCAGAAACGGTTTGATTCTCACTTCTTTGGAACTAGGGTTTGCTCAATAAATCCAAATGCCACTTCTTCACAAGGGGGTAAACTTTGCATTGAAATGTCCTGGGAGAGCGCAGATAACACGAATGTGTCCATAATGGGAAAACACATACATGGAAGCATATAGAACCTAGTTATGATGTCCGGTATGGATTACGTGCCCTGTAGAGAAATTCCACAAATTGTCCGTGAATACCTGGGGTGAAAATTTGCAACTAGGCATAGAACAAAAAACGTAACTCCGGTTGAGAAACCAGCGATTCCAATAGATTTAAAATGGTATGTTTCTGCTAGCGTAACCCCTCTAATATGATTCAATCTCAGTGAATTGGTCTAATTCCACCTTCTATGGAACTAGGGTTTTGATGGGTAAAGGAAAATGCCACTTTTGTACAAGGGGGTCAACTTTGCATTGAGATGTCTTGGTAGAAAATGGAAATCACAACTATGTCCACAGTGTCCAAACACATATGTGGGAGCTTATAGAACCTAGTTATGCTTCCCGATATGGATTTGTGTCCCTCAGAGTAAGTCTAGAAAATGACCCTAAATGGCCCAGGGTGGCAAGTTGCAACTAGGAATAGAACGAAAACTGTAAATATGATTGTGAAACCGTCGATTCCCATGGATTTAGGATGTTAGGTTTCAAATAAGGGAACCCATCTATGGTGATTCAATCTCTTAGAAATGGTCTGATTCTACCATCTCTGGAACTAGGTTTTTGCTTAGTAATCCAAATGCCACTTTTGAATATGGGGGTCAACTTTGCATTGAAATGAATCAGAGGAGTGGAGACAACACGACAGTGTCCACAAAATCTAAACACATACGTGGGAGCTCATAGAACCCATTTATTCTTCCCGGTATGGATTTCATTCCCTAAGAGAAAGTCCACAAATTGTTACTAAATGGCCTAGGGTGGCAAGTTGCAACTAGGCATAGAACAAAAATCGTAACTACGATCACGAAACCATCAATTCCAATGGAATAAAGATTTCAGGGTTCATCTAGGGGAAGCCCCTCTATAGTTATTCTGTCCTCTAGAAATGATATGATTCTACCATCTCTGGAACCAAGGTTTTTCTCAGTAAATCCAAATGCCACTTTTGCATAAGGGGGTGAACTTTGCATTGAAATTTCCTGGGTGAGTGTGGAAAACACAACCATGCACATAGTGTCTAAACACATACATGCGAGTTGATAGAACCAAGTTATTATTCCAGGTATGGATTTTGTGCCCCCTGGAGCAAGTCCACAAATTGTCCCTGAATGACCCAGGGTTGCAAGTTGCAACTAAGCATAGAACGAAAACCATAACTCCGATTATGAAACTGTCGATTTCGATGGATTCAATATTTCATATTTCAAACAGTGGAAAACCTCCACAATGATTCCATATCCCACAAATGGTTTGATTCTACCCTCTTCGAAACTAGGGTTATGCTCAATAAATCCAAATGCCACTTTTGCACAAGTGGGGAAAATTTGCATTGAAATGTCTTGGGAGAGCGTGGAAAAAACAACCATGTCCAAAGTGCCCAAACAAATACATGGTCTCTAATAGAATACAATTATGATTCCTGGTATGGATTTTGTGCCCTCTAGAGCAATTCCAAAAATTGTCTCTGGATGGCCCAAGGTGGCAAGTTACAACTAGGCATAGAACAAAAACCGTAAATCTGACTGTGAAACTGTCGATTCCAATGGATTCAAGATGTCAGTTTTCAACGTGGCGGACCACTCTATAGTGATTCATTATCCTAGAAACGGTCTAATTATAACTTCTCTGGAACCGGGTTTTTACTCAGTAAAAACAAATACAACTTTTGCACAAGGGGCTCAACTTTGCATTGAAATGTCTCGGCAAAGCGTGGAAAACACGACCATGTCCATAGTGGGAAAAAAAACATGTAGGATATGATAAAACCTAGTTATTCTTCTCAGTGTGGATTTAGTTCCCCGATAGCAAGTCCACAAGTTGTCCCTGAATGGATCAGGGTGGGAAGTTGCAACTAGGCATAGAACAAAAACCGTAACTCCGATCGCGAAACCATCAATTCCGATGGATTCAAAATGTCGGGTTTCAAATAGGGTTTCCCCTCTATGGTGATTCAATCTCCCGTAAATGGTCTAATTCTACCTTCTCTGAAATTACGATTTTTCTCAATAAAGCCAAATGCCAGTTTTGCGCAAGGGGGTTGATCTGAATTTATCTGTGAACGAAATGAAAGAATAGATATAGACTCATAAACATAGAAATATTGCAATGAAAATTGAGATACATTAAACACATATTATATTAAAGGGAAGAAATAGAATAGACTATAAATACAACAACTAGAATGGTGGTAGCTATATCTGAGAAGAGATGTGGCTGCTACACTCATCCATGCCAAGATGAATACAAAATGAGGCCAAAAGGGTCTATTTATAATAATCATGAGGGTGAGAACCCTAAAAGTAAAAAAAATAACCGTAGAATATCAACCGTCATAAATTTTGCGTCCCCAAGCATTAGAGAGAATTTGAGGTAAAAAATGGGCCTCCTAAGAGATGTACTACAAAAATGCAAGATATATTAAAATATTATGAGTTAGGGGTTTTATGGGGTAGGTATATATGACAACTCACCTCCTACACTACTTTTTATGCACAATATAAATAACCATGGTTGAATTACTTTTCTAAATTGACTATAAATAAAATTAATAAAATAACTCTAGAATGATGTGACTAAGATTCATTGTAAATTCCCAAAAATTTATTGTCCTTTAACATTTATTTGTCTTGAACTTGTAAATAAAATTAAACAAAAATGAATTTAATTTATATGCATAACTAACATATTTTTTTTCATATAAATATCATTCATGAATTTAATTTATTTTAAAAGTACAAGATTATATATATATATATATATATATTAGTTTAACATTATGATATTAAATACAATTGAGTGAATATATAATTTAAAATTAAAAAACATGAAAATGACAATATATTATTTTATAAAAAAATGTGAAAAGACATTTTTTATGAATTATGAGTACTTTACTTGAGAATGACAATAATATTATTTTATGAGAAAGTGAAGTGTGAGTACTTTACTTGAAAATAACAATAATATTATTTTATGAGAAAGTGTGAAATGACTTTTATTGTGAGTACTTCACTTTATGACTTAAAAGTACTTGTACCACTACCTTGGTTAACTATGGATTTTCATCCACCATAGAAAATGTGACAAATAAGCATTCTTAACTCATGCAATGCCACCTCAACCATGGGGGATGATGTCATCTACTAGAATGTAATTGGTTGATTTTTATAGTACATTTTGGTCCTTTTGAGGCCCATTTTTGACCTCAAATTCTCTCTAATGGTGGTTTGTTGAACAATCAACTCCCTAGGGTCATAAGATTTGCATACGATCTTCGATTTGAGTGCTCGATAGCCTATTGGAAAGGTCTATCTGAGCTTTACATCTTCCAACTCCGTCCAAATGCATGTCATTGTAAACCATTTGCACCCCCAAATCACCAAAAAAACATCATTTAGGGCCTCAAAACAACCCCGAAAGTTTAGGACTCGAAAAACCATAGAAAAATAACTAGGAAACTGCCAAAATGGGAAATTTCTTTAAGCCAGTGGAATAGGTGGGTGGCTACCGATCTCCATTTGGATCAGGGTTAAAATTTGCATTGAAATGCATTGGGTAAACGTGGACAACATGACCATTTCCATAGTTTCCAAATACATACATGAGAGATGACAGGACCCACGTATGCTGCCCAGAATGGATTTCGTGCCCTCCAGAACAACCCTACAAATTGACCTTGAATGGCCTATGGTGACAAGTTGCAACTAGGCATAGAATGAAACTGTAACTCCGATCATGAAATAATTGATTTTTATGGATTCAATATGTTATTTTTTAGCTAGGGGAACCCCTCTACGGTGATTCAATCTCCCATAAATGGTATGATTCTACCATCTCCAAAACCAGGTTTTTTCTTAGCAAAGCCAAATGCCACTTTTGCACAAGGGGGTCAAATTTGCATTGAAATGTCCTATACGAGCATTGAAAACATGATCATGTCCATGGTGGCCTAGAAAATATGTGGGAGATGATATAACCCAATTATGCTTCCCAGTATGGATTTTGTGCCCCATGAAATAATGGCCATGTGTTTCACTATGCAAAACACTAGTGTACATTCCAGACAAATTAATGGTGCCTCCCTCCATGTAACCCATAAGATTCAGGCACCACTACCTATGATCCAATGGAATTGAATTTCTTGTGATTCAATGCACAAAATTTTCTCTATGTCCATTTGCAATTCCCCCCCTGTAGCCATTTAGGGACACATGCCAAATTTGTCATGGGGACTAAAACCACCACCAAGCTTTCAAATCGAGCTCTGTAATGTTGGGCATGTGTATCTAGGCATGGAAAATGTGGTTAGGATGACTGGAGGCTTTCGTGGTGGGTTTCATGGAATTTGATCCCCCAATCCAAGAATTTCTAGGGTTTGTAGGGTTTATAATAGAAATCCAGGTTTAGGATACAAACTAGGGTTTCTACATATTTGGAAGTTAGCCTTGAAATATTTGGCGTGTTTCAAAATCATGTCTAGTTAGAATTCCTTAATGGGGACATTGCATTTGACATTAAAGTGAGAAGTCAACTTAGGGCCTCTATAAACTAGGGAGTATAATAAAAACTAAGGTTTACATTGCAATCAAGGAGTTAGTCTACAATCTAGGGTTTACAAGTACAAGCTAGGGATTATACAAGGGCAATGATGACATTGCAAAGCTTCAAAGGTGTGAATGCTTGATACTATATATCACTTAATGGGGACATTGCATTTGACATTAAAATGATCGGTGAACCTAGGGATTATACAAAATAGGGCCTAGCCTACAAACTAAGGTTTAAATTGTAAACTAGGACTTAGTATACAATCTAAGGTTTAGATATAAGATAGGGTTTACAAGTTGTAATGTCCCCGGTTTCGACCCCGTTTGCATGATGTATATATTGTAATTAATCATGGTGAGGAGCTCAAGGAAAAAGCCCCACCATCGATTTTGTTGTGTATGTTTCGGCAATGGGGATAATTGCCGATGGTATGCTGTGCTATAAGGCACCTTATAATTTGGCATCATGTAAACACGCACATCAATTAAAATAAACCACAACCAGCTACGACAGTGCAACGTTGAATGAAAAGGGCATGGTTCCAAAGGATAAGGGGTGGGGGGATGTCAAACCTTGGTTATGGGGGAAAAGCCCAAGTTTTTTCACCTTGTTGATTTTCCATCTTCCCTTGTCAACCTCTTTAATGTTTTGTTGGGCAGCTGAGGAGTAATGGTTGCTGGTGGTTGAGGCAGTTAATGCCTTTGGGAGTGGGGTGGCAGGACTATCAGTCCTTTGCCCACCTGCCCACTCCACCCACGTTTTCCATTCTTCTCCCTCATGCACTCTTCTCTGGCCTGTTCACACTCACCACGATTTTGTTTGGATCCTCCTCATGCATAGGCTCTGGGCGGTTTTGGTCTCAGGCAGACATTTTCTTGGCTCCTCGAGTTGCTGAGCACCCACGCACTGCAATTTCGCGTCCTGGCTGTTGATTGTTCATCCACGAACAAAAACAGAGCTGTTTTCTCCTCACGCGGGGCCTCCATTGTTGTGCAATCTCACGCAGAGGGATTCTTCCCCCGTTTTTTCCTCTCACGCACAGGGATTTCTGGGTTTTCCCACGTTGTTCTTTTCCCAGCGAAATCGTGGGTGCTGTGGCTATCGAAAGTCGGTATTTTCCCCCTTCCTCTATGTGGTATTTATGTGTTTTCTCCATGATTTTGTTGCCCAGGACGGGCTGTATTCCCCACGTTTGCTGTGAGCTGTGCTCACTGATACATTTCGGGACTGTTGTTTTCTCACGTGGTTGGTTGTGTTGCTAGGGTCTTCCTTACATCTTTGGGGCTGTTGTAATTTCGTTTGAAGAGTCATTTTGGCCACGATAGGGCCAAGAATGACTCAGAATTTTCTTTTCCCTGTTTAAGCTGTGACAGTTAAGTAATTTCCTGAGTGCAATGGTTAGTCTTCGGAATGTGCTGGCTTGGCTTGTTTGTTGAAAGCCTGTGAAACCCAGCTGTGTTGGTTGGTTGTTTATGTCCCCTTGGCTATGTATAAGCCTGCAATTGACCCTTATTCCAGAGGAATCATGCCCAGCTCGGGGGTGGCAGTGTGCTGAGAGATTGATGAGCACGCTGGCCTATGGTTGGGTGGAACGTTGCAGCGACGTAGCTGGTTGCGGGTGAAGTCTTCATCAACAGATAAGTGCTGCTGTCTATATTCCATCTCTGTATATATATATTGATTTCAATTTAATGAATATAATGAGCATGTGAAATGCTGGTTATGAATATGTTTGCTTCCGCTGAATGTTGATTTATTATGCATCTATATGTGCCTGTAAGTTTTAATTCCAGCATTGTTTTCTTTTAATTATGTTCATGGGGTGGTTTTCCTGGTCATGTTTGATGATTCGTCGCGTCCTCTTCGTCGGGTGAGGGACAGGGACGTGACACAAGTACAATCTAGGGATTCTACAAGGCCAATGATGACATTGAAAAGTTGTAAAGGTGTGAATGTTTGATACTATACATTGCTCAAACTAATATTTCTAGGGTTTAGTATACAAACTAGGATTTAGGCTACGAACTACGGTTTCTAGAGTTTTTAATATAAACTAGGATTTAGGATATAAAGTAGGGTTTCTAGGATTAGCTCATGGATATAAGTTTATAGAGTTAAAGTTGAACTCCTCTATCATGACCTTCACAAAAATGGGAAGTTGTTTATACCTTATTTTAACACTTGCATTATGAAGTTTCATGGAAACTTGGGGTGTTGACTAATTTCCTTGGAGAAATACTTCAATATTTGGTGCAAATGGTATTGTGTTAGTTTGGTTCAATTAGTAAACAAGTCAAAATCCATGACAAATCTTGTGTAATTTATCAAGTTGTGTATGTATATGTTGTTTTTCAATATATCAAGCTTCCAAATTCTAAACTACAATAGTCAAAATATTAATTTCAACAATCAATGAGATATGTAAACCACATACCTAACTACCTACATGTGGTCATTCAACTAGACCATTGAGATCACCTTTAATACGAATGGTATCCTTTAACCGCTTGTGCTCGGAGTAAGGAAATATGTATCATTCCTTTAATGAGTTCTTCCTTGGAATTGTTTGCATCTTGAGGTTGGTGCCAACTACTAAGTTTGTCTAATGGTATAAAATATGACCTGGTCTATAATATTGAAACACATAAAATTTTCCATTTGGTGCATGGGAAACCTCTGTCAAATATTCTCCTTTGATAAACATGAACCCAATCAAGAAATCATTGTCCTTGGATTCCCACAATGAGACATTGAGTGTATGCTTCCCATACAAGCAACATGCCAACCAATAGTTAGTGCCCCATTCATTTCCTCTCGAGGAAACCACTATGTATATGTGACTTGTAGAAAATAAAGTTCCTAGATAGGATTCAGATAAATAAACACAATTATATGTCAAACATTTAAAAATTATTAAGACATTAATCAAAACTGGTTGTAGGAGATATGATATGTGGTTATAGTCTGTTGAAATACTTGATTGGTCTTTGTCCAACTGGGATAATTCTTTAGCTATATGTCGACCAATTAGGAGTGATACACGATCCCAATTTTCAACCCAATCTGTGGATTCACAATTGTCCCATTTGCCACTAATACACGGAGAACAAAAACAAGAGAGTTTACTTGTCCACATTTCAACTTTAGAATTGTATGATGTTATAAATAAGTTAAATGCATAAGTAATCTGGACGATATTGCACTCATATAATTCTGATTGATATACATAGACAACCTCCCAAAATATCTATTTACATGTGATTTCCTGGTTGACTAGTCTTCTTTCCTTCTTGATCCCTCCCCCATGATTGAATAGCACCATTCAACAATGTTATTTGCATCTTGTATAACTAAAAAAATTGTGAACTTCATTTATTTCTTCAATAATGCAGTCTTGATGCGCACCCCTGCTCCATCATGTTCACTTTTACTATGCCCATTCTCAAAATAGTTCCAAGTATGTGGCACCTTATTCCTTTTGTGGAGCATACACAACCATTGGAAGACACGGGCCTTTTTTAATTTCCCCACCTAACCATCAGACTAAATCCAATGTTGTTATCCTTCAAGTGATTTTAGAACAATTGAAATCTATGTTGTACAAAATCCAAGTTGTGACACCTTCCATCACTTATGCACAAGCGATACTCCTTCAATATAAGTATGTTGTCTTCCGTACCAACTTCCCCATGTCTATAGGTGATATGGATCATTATTTTGACCTGGTCTAAGTGATAATATTGACTCTGAATCTCATTTTTTAGTTGAAGAATGTAGCTTTCTGCAAAATCAACCACTGATAAGATATTCCCTACAGGAAATTTATCCCTGCATGGCATAAACTGCTCATCTTTCCAATGAGCCACATGTACATGCTTTACATAGCATTGCATCTTTTCAAAGAATCGCTCCATGAAGTTGCAATATATATATATATATATATATATATATATATATATATATATATTATTCAATAACTCATTGCGAACCTGTGAAGTAACCAATTGTATTTTTTTCTTCATTCCCTCCATCAATATCATATGTGACATATTTGAACTATTGCAAGTTCACCTCCTGCCTCCCAAGTTCATGGTCATCGGTCACATGTATGCATTTGTCCAATAATTCCATTCCACCACACCTTGGGCATGTTTCATATATGCAGTGTTTTTTATAAAATGATAAAGGATTCTATCCTTATACACAAATTATTATGAATACACTCTCTAAATGACATTGGTGGAAATGTAGATGAGAATTCATGCACAAGAGTGTTATGCAATACACACAATGTGTGTGTGTGTGTGTGGAATAATAGTAACCATACTAAATTTTGTATCGACCACAACATTTCTTATGAATTGTGTTTATTTTAACATACCACGGTTTTCATTTTTTGAAGGATATGTGGCCCAAGTTAAGTCTATTATGTTTATGCCTAAATCTCTCATATAATTATGTTTGTGTCATCTCAAGAAAATGTTTAATGTATGTTTCAGGATCCCTTGAACCCCTTCTCAATTTTAATACATATTTTTGGTTGGAATAAGGTCTAGTGTTATTATGCCAAAAATATTGCACTAGTCTCTTCACCACATCAATAAGCTTCACATCAGAGTGTGACAACCTACCAATGAAGGCCCAAACATCTATTTGACCAGAGTCAAGTTGTTCTCTTTTGGATCAATACATATGGAGTGTTTTGACATCCAAATTAAGAAGTTTATATGCAGGCTTAATAAAACAAAGGGCCCTAGTGTTTTTGTTCATGATTGATTGTGACAACACATGGCGATCTGCATTGCGATCCGTTGAATGAGCATATGAGAACTTGGTTCAGTATTTTTGGTTATCATTGTCCTTAAATTCTTTCTAACAATAGTAATAAACCTAGATTTTAAAATTTACAAAAATAATCTGCACTTATTCCCATCACATTTAGAATAAATTTTTTTATCAAACATTTGTCAAGTTATATAAGAAATAGTACATTTAGAAAACATACTTTCAAGTGAACTAATGAGAATTTCATCAACGTGTATACGTTTCGGATTTCTTCGGCATGTACTTGCTAATGGAGGTAAGGATGTTGGAACTGTATCATGTATAACATCATCAAGATGCTCTAGTGTTTTAATAGGAAATTGTTGTCTTTCATTCTCTTGTTGGAATCTGGAGGTAGGAAATTGGACATTCTCTTGGGAAGTCTCAATAACATCTTCTCCTTCCACATTAAATCCCACAATAAACACCTCCCTAATTCCATAGCTTGTATAATTTTTTATTGTCCGACGTCAAGAGTCATTCTACGAACTTGTGAGTAATATCAAGTCATACTTATGTTTCATATCAAGTCTTATGTATCCTCATATGATTGAGGTGGTGATGTTGCATTGTAGAGTTTGTGAGTAATATTAAGTTGAGTCTTGTGAGTAGTGTTACCTAGCTTGTGAGTAATATCAATACCTAACTTGTGAGCAATATCAAGTCAAGTATTCTCATAGAAGGTACCCTACGAGAATGGAGATGATATTGTGGAGATGATCTTGTGTTGTATCAAGACTGAAGTCTTGTGTTGTATCAGGGTTGTGGACCTCCATTTGTTGAGGTGATTATACTATGTGATATATTTCTAGTCATGGCCATTGAACGATGCTATAAGTCTACCTTAGGGTTTAGCTACCCCTAGAGTGAATTACTTTAGCATATGACTATATGGACCAGGGTAATATATATGATCGTCAATATGCATGGAATAAATATTTTGAGTATGATATGATAAGATGAATAAATAATACACATATGGACCATGCATTAATTATTTAATGATAATGAGGTAAATCATAAAGAAAGAGAGTTTGAATTGCCCATGCAAATGTGTGAATGAACTCAACTTATAAAGCTTTAGTATAATATGAATGCATCAATAAATGTCTCAATAAAAAAATCAATTTAACTATTAATGAATGCAATCATTTAAGTAAACAAGAGCTTAATGTTTGTTACAACTGATTTTACCACACATGGTGAATCACACTTTTATGGCCTTCCCCATCCCTCTGCAGACTCCTTAGACCCCATGGACCATTTTTGTACCTTTGATGTTTCCAAGATCATCCCTAAAAACATGCAAAAATTGCCATACATGACTTTTAATCCCTTTATCACGTATATATACGGATTTGACCCTTAAACCTGCGTACATCGGTATGTGTGCAAAAGGCCAAATTATTTTGGAGTTTTCCTTGATGTGGATCTGACTCACTTGTCTCCTAGCCTTCCATATGCCTTGAGATCGCTTGGATTCAACCTTTCATTACCCCATTGAAGAGCTATATAAGGAACCCTTTGGATACATTGAAGGGAGGAGGAATTGAAGAGCAAGAAAACTATAGTCCATTGTTGCCGAAGCTTATACTTGAGTCTGCATCCCTTTGTCCCTTAGATAAATTTTGTGTTCTTCCCAAGCTTGCCTTTTTCTTGTGAGCTTGCTATCGAGAGATGGAGGATTGAAGTGGTGGATGCCCAAGTGGGGGACTCAGTTTCTCTGATTCGCAAACATGCCGACAGAGGTTGTCTCTATTGTAATCTCTATTTTATATTAATAGAAATATCTTTTCCTATCCAATAATGTGTATTTGAATGAATATTTGATCCATGGATGATTCAAATGATTATATGTTATTGATTATATATGCTAGAGTAGGTCTAACACAATTATATATAGCATGCTTGTCTTATTTATTGAAAGTTGAGGAAGCAATTTATCAATTCAAGCTAGAGTTGGAAAGCTCAATGGGGATCTACATCAACTGTTCAAAATAAGGTACGAATCGAGATCCTTTAGTGTTAGATATTTGGTTTCTCTTGCATATAGGAAAGGATTGATTTTTGGAGTCAAGTTGTCTGTTGTGGTACCCCAAGCCATAGGAATTTCTCTCCGTAATGGAATTGGCGACTCCGCTAGGGACATTCCTTGTTTTTATTTGGGGTTTGGGGGCACAATGTGCTTGATATTATTGACTTGCTCTTTGTTTCTCCTTGTTTCTGTGTTGCATTTTATAGTATGTTAATCCATTGACACTCCCCTTTATTGGTTTGACCCTTGGCCTGCTTTTTACCACTGTCTTCTCTGTATACACAGGTTTTTGGCCAAAAGTCATGTACACATGCGGATTTTTGGCCAAAAGTTGCATATACACGCAAGTTTTTCACCAAAATCCGCATATACATGCAGCTTTTTGGCCAAAAGTCGCGTATATACGTAGCTGTTCTTTAAACAGTCACGTACGTCCTCCCTTTTGGTGAGTTTGATGTTGTGGGAAGTTGTTGGGTGGGTTGTGAGTGTGGTTGGGTCTTCCTTGGGTCTGATGTTGTCTGTTGGATGCTTCTTTTGTGACCAGAAACTGCTTTTCCATTGATTTTTGTTTGAAGGTAGTTTTAGTCATTTATCCTTTTTGTTTTTCCATTAGTGCATTACTCTTTTTTGTCTCAGTGTCTTGCTGGGCTTGTCTTTTATACTTGCTGCGGAGACTGAGAGTTTTAGATGACTTTTATTGCATTTTTCATTCTTTTATATTTAAAAATACAAAGTAGTTGCACTCTTAGTTGCATCTTAGATATGGATTTGAGGAGGTACTTGCATTGGATTGCTTGGATGAGAGTTTTATTTAGGTTTTCATATAGGAAGGATTACATTGGCATTTGGAAAGGAATATATATTTATGCATCTCATGTAGTGGCATACCCTATTTTTCATTTGACAAATATTGCACTTAGCATTGCTTGTTATAGTGCGCATATTTACTTCACTACTGAGTCATAACTTCATTAGCTGCACGATCATTTCCTTTTGAGTAATTACAGCCAATTAAAATCAACGCATAATAAAATGAATTACACTCCTTTCTTTTATAGGGTGCACCAAAAAGATTAGGTTTTAGGGTCTTGGAATAGTTCATTGTGAGTAAATTCTCCAAGACCACTAAACAAAAACATGTATGTGTCTGTCCAGGTGAGAGTGTGAAATTCCTTGGTATAATTAGTGTTTCTCAAGATCCTCCTCCTACAAGGGAGTTAAGCACGAGGCAGTGTGAGCGGTTATGATTGGGATGACCCCTAGTTGTAACTAAGTAGCATCGGAGATATTTCTAGGATTGTATTCGTATCTGCGGGCTCTTTCGAGAGTTTCGGGCTTTTCTACCCTACCCATACAGTCAATCCTGCCTACGACTGTCCACCTGAGCATTGATTATATTGAGGTGACCTTAGTTTCCTTACCTAGGTTATCGAGGGGGTACTTCGCAGAGGTTATTCTGCAGGTGTCCTGGCTAGGTTAGGGTCAGACAGCACAGTCGCTATATGCATTGAAGCTGAGGGCCACTATAATAGGTTACATACCTCCACTTGTTGTGTATGGGAGTCTCAAGCCTCTCCTAGGCGAGACATACCTACTTGATTCGGGAGCTCACATATCCTCCCCTTGGTTTGCTTGTATTTTGGCTGTATATTTTCTTAGGAGTGTGCTCTTTGTGCGCTAGTTGGCCTTTGGGATCATGGTTGCTTGAGTATATTTATGCTCTCTTGAGTTCAGGTCCTTTTATTTTCGGCATGCCTGGTATCCTACCACTCGTCCTTGGTCCTAGTGCGGACCCTAGTGTCAAACTTGGGGGTATCACAGCCCCTTACCATGCTCATAGATTTGGGAATGGTCATATTCCACCCTCTAGTCCATTTGTGGAGGATGTTGACTCCATTCTCTCGGTCTTTACACCAGTGGTCACCCTCGCGGGGGTGGTAGTGGATGCATGAACATTGGGTCTACACCTCACTTTCCTTTTTATGTCCCATAGTTCACCGTGTTATTTCCTTTGGGTTCAGCGTTGTCATGATCATTCCTCCCTATATCCTATAGTTTGAATTCTTTATTGACTATTTTGGGTTGTTTTGGACTAATATGGTTGTCATGTAGGGTCCATTTTTTGTACACTCTCTTCGAGGTTTCAACCTGTTCATTCCTATCATAGGTATCATGTCTAAACTGGCATATAGGTTAGGATTTCACATCTGCTTGCATTTTGCATGAGCTTATGACTGTTTCATTTTAACCTTAGGTACGAACCCATTCCATTGTATCACAGAACCTTCATGCTGTTGTTAGAAGTGGTACTATCTAGATGGTAGAGCTTTCCTATACGTGGGTGTCCTAGTTAGCTCCATTTTTCATTTGGTACCCATGCTGTGAGTCCTCTCTTAGGTCCGGGAGTCCCTTTTTAGTCTCGCCATGTCCTTGAGCAAGAGCTTCACACTCTTCTTAAACTGTATGCTGGCCATTTTCCTTGGGACTCCCTTATGTCAAGTTGTAATTGCATTATCATGGGCTTTTCCTGCCTCATTGAGCCTTATTCCAGCTTCCTTGACTTTGAGCATCAGCCATATAGCCCGAGCTTGTCTCATGTCTAGCCACGCAGAGCCATTTTATATATCCTTTGCAACTTGATTCCCTATTTTTACTGGGAGGGGACTTTCCCCGAAGTGTCGTTGTCCTACACATGTGTCCTTGCATTGACCATAGGTATGTTCTGCTGCTTGGAACTAGTTTGTTTTCCCATTTGACACTCATCTCCTCTTAGTCTGTAACTTTAAAGCGATTTTATTATTTTTCAATCTATTCAAATATTTGAAAAAGTCCAAAAAAATTAAAAAACCAAAAAGCCGGACAAGAAAAGATGTTATCTTTGGCAGTAGTCGAGTCGTGTTGCCTTCGAACAGAGCACTGTATATCACATCCATTGGTTGGGTTAATAGTTTGACTTTAGGAGTTGTACTTGTTTATCTGAGTTTATCTCCACCGACTGGTTAAGCTTCCAGTCCCCATGGATCCTCTGTCGATGCCTCCTGTGTCGCAGAGATGTCCCAATTTTGCATATTAAGTCTATGCTTCCTACATTCAGTCACCATTCACCTTTATGCTCTTGTTTGAAGGAAGTTGAAACCTGAGTCGGCCATTCCTCAATTATCTTGACTTTGCATGTAGGCCATTCTCAGTACAGTTACTAGTTCGTGCACCTTATGATTGAGTCCTTCCACATTATACAGCTTTGTTGAGTACCTCGTGTTGGATGATGGGGGATGCCTTAATGCCCTCCTTCTAGCAGATTTCATCCCATCGACTTCAGATCATTTATTATGGGATAGGAATCTAGAGTTATGTTTGAGTTCCTTGAGACTTGCAGTCATCAGTGGCAGGTTCTCTCGCCATCGACAATTTTTGGGAATACATCAATGTCCCCAGATCGATGGATTCTATCAAGTGTTTGACCTAAACACATTTATTCACACTTGTTAGTTTGCACTCTAGTACCTTGATTCCCATTTTCATTATTGGTGGGTGATCTCGCATCTGTTAACAGTATACATCAATGACCGGTAATTAGACGATGGAATACTATGTTCGACCTCGACACCTCTATTCACATAGTAGGACATGTACTCATAGCAGTTTGTGTAGAAGACCTTCCAGATTGGTGACATCTCTTATATGCTACCTCTTTGATCGTGCTAGTGTTCATGAGATTTCAACTCTCATGACTTGATTCCAGTATATGTCAGACATTTCCAGTCATTATGGAGATCATGATCCTATGTATATCTTCATCATGGGGATTCTGATCTATCTATATTGTACGTGGTGATGACCACACATGTCATATTTTGTATCATGCCTATTCATGGCCATTGTACTCTTATGTATTAGGGACTGTTGTATCTACTTGCAGTTATATGCAGAGCTTTATCATTGTATTGTACCGATTGGATGGTTGGTTCTTCTACTAGGTTCTTCATCACTTCACTTCGGGGATGGACTTATAATGTATTTCGGCCATCGTATGACCCCTATGACCTCACACATTAGGGGGCATCTGTTACAGCTGATTTTACCACACATGATGAATCACACTTTTATGTCCTTCCCTATCCCTTTGCAGACTCCTTAGACCCCATGGACCATTTTTGTACCTTTGATGTTTCCAAGATCATCCCTAAAAACATGCAAAAATTTCCATACACGACTTTTAATCCCTTTCTCGCATATATACGCAGATTTGACCCTTAAACCCACGTACATCGGGATGTGTGCAAAAGGCCAAATTCTTTTGGAGTTTTCCTTGATATGGATCCGACTCACTTGTCTCCTGGCCTTCCATATGCCTTGAGATCGCTTGGATTCGACCTTTCATTACCCCATTGAAGAGCTATATAAGGAACCCTTTGGGTACATTGAAGGGAGGAGGAATTGAAGAGCAAGAAAACTATAGTCCATTGTTGAGGGAGCTTATACTTGAGTCTACATCCCTTTTTCCCTTAGAGAAATTTTGTGTTCTTCCCAAGATTTCCTTTTGCTTGTAAGCTTGCTATCGAGAGATGGAGGATTGAAGTGGTGGAGGCCCAAGTGGGGGACTCAGTTTCTCTGATTCCTGGACATGCCGACAGAGGTTGTCTCTATTGTAATCTCTGTTTTATATTAATAGAAATATCTTTTCCTGTCCAATAATGTGTATTTGAATGAATATTTGATCCATGGATGATTTCAAATGCTTATATGTTATTGATCATATATGCTAGAGTAGGTCTAACACAATTATATATAGCATGCTTGTCTTGTTTATTAAATGTTGAGGAAGCAATTTATCAATTCAAGCTGGAGTTGGAAAGCTCAACGAGGATCTACATCAACCGCCCGGAATAAGGTACGAATCGAGATCCTTTAGTGTTAGATATTTGGTTTCTCTTGCATATAGGAAAGGATTGATTTCTGGAGTCAAGCAGTCTGTTGTGGTACCCCAAGCCATAGGAATTTCTCTCCCTAACAATGTTCATCAATCAACATACATTGATTAACTGAAGAGATCCATGCAAAAGTTAATAATAGAAATTGTGCATGGATGGCACTAAGAGTGAAGCATTGATGACACTTAAGTTAGCTTGTTAACTAAGTGATCAATAGTTAGTCAAAGATTGAGTTCAGTTCACATTCAATTAATATGCAATTCAAGTTAGTTAACATTCAGTTCAAGTAAGTTAACATTTAGTTCAAGTTAGTTAACATTCAGTTCAACTAAGTTAACATTCAATTCAAGATAGTTAACATTAAGTTCAAGTAAGTTAACATTCAATTCAATTCAGTTAACATTCAGTTCAAGTCAGTTCAATTTCAGTTTAAGACAGTGAACATTCATTTAAATCTAATTGGGAAAGGAAGGGCGCTAATGCTTACATGGAGGGAGTTATTTTTAGCTCCTCTTATTGAATTCACTATGTGGTTCTCTCAATGTATTTACCGAGCCTCCTATGTGCTACCTTCTGCATGTCAAGGTTTTTATCTTGTTATTAATATGCTAGTCATATGGCAAGTTCAATATAGCTGCATACAATTTTTTTTGTAGGGTTACATTGGATCTCTCTTCTCTGTTGTCATGGTTGATATCTCTTATAGGGTAACATGCTTATGTGTTGTAAAACATTATTTGTAAATATATAGATCATAGTCAAAGAATTGATGGGTTTTTCATCCTCCATGTTTGGAGGGCTTTCCTAGGGTATATCTTGCCTTTCATGGTTGAATGATTTATATGGCTGATTTATGGAGCTGATTTATTTGGATGATTTATTTATGAGATTCATATGTGGCTAATTTATGAAATTCATAAGTGCTGAAACTGTTTGAAAAAAGTTTTAATTCAAGCATCTCCGATTTTTCTCAAAATTCAACATGGTATCATAGCATATGGCGTGAAGGAGCTTAATTTTATGCAAAAATATAAGCCTACATAGATATTGAAGTTTTGAGGAAAATATTGCATCCATGACATCAATCTCCATTTGACCGGAAGATCGAATTGAAGGCACATCAAAGTTCAACACGTGGAAAGAGAGGATGTTGAATATTCTTGAAGAGAACAATCTTGATGGGTATGTATCCATAGTGGTAGAGAAACCTACCACCAATGAAGTGTGAATAAACTTCAATAAGAATCAAGCAAATTTCAAGAACATCATATTTGATTCGGTTAAATACAATATTGTGTCCATGATCATTTCATTGAAGACTGCATGCGAGTGTTTTAATACTCTCACCAATATTTTCAAGAAGAAGGCTCTGAGTCAAGAAGAGGGGTGCATATAAATAAATTATGTGTACACTAAAGAGGAGAATATTGTCCTCACAGCAAGAATGAAGAAAGGATAAATATTTCTCAAATAAGCTCTTCCATTCAAGTGGATAAATAAGGACTCCATTATTCTCCATACTAGGGTGCAGAGATGAAGAGGGGCCCCACACAAATCAATAAAAGATGAGTAATTTATATTTTGATTGTTATATGCCATTATAAATCATATCTAAAGGGTTTTTTTTTATATGTTTCATGTATATCATATAAATATTTTTATTCCTTGACTTTGGAATTGTGTTGAGCATATACATTATTGTTTGTCTTTTATAGCATATCATCGATCTCATGAGTTCATATTATGTGATATAATATAGGAATGGTATAATACTTATGTGGGAATGATATATAATTATATAGGACTGATATTAAGCTAAAATTTCGATCGTAAGGCATGGGATAAAGGGATGCATTCTTTCTTCATGAGCTGTGAATATAGGACTGTACGATTGGTCATTATATATCAAATAGAGTGCTTTGTGCTTGCTTCATGAGATATGAATATGGGGATTCATATTTCCTTCATAGAATATGAATTTTTGAATTGATATAGGACTGATATAGTGTTTCAAAGCATTGATTTAGTCTATGTACATAACTATGTGAACCATTGCTAGTATATTGAGAGTTTTCACATGATTATGTTTCTTGGTTAGGTAATGTTATTAATAATTTGAATTATTTTATTTGTAGGGAAAAATATATGCCCTGGACTATAAGAAGAGAATGACATGGAGTCATTTAGATTTCTAATTCTAAAATAGAGCATATCGGGAGGCTCCTATGTTTCTTAGGAAGAAGACATAAATGAAGACCCTAGTTCTATTTGGAGAAATGTAGAGACTCCTAAAGGTAATGAATTTATCTTAATTATATTCATATATGTGTTATATATAGAGGAGTATGATTTTTCATGATGGAGGACTCAAATTTATGATTCTCACATCCTAGGTGTTGAGAGAGAGAATCTAGATTTGCTAGCTCCTAGAAAAACCAGTGGATCTGGTTAAATTAACCTCCTTCTATGCAGATGCTATGTATGGTACTCATATTCAAAATGAATCTATATGTAATATCATTGGATGATTCTTAAGTTTAGAGGAATAACAGTCATTGGATAATGATTTTCTTCTATTGAGTAAAAATGTTTAGTAGGATCTCATATATGTTAAATATATCTATATAGGTCCTAGGATCAGTTATATGCTTTGCAATCAATACATATACATTTACTACAAATAATTTGTTGTGTTTCCTACTTGGTACTAGTGTATGTGGATTCAAACATGTCTCGGTTAGTGAAAGAAAGTCTCACCGATATATGGATTCTGACTAGTACAATGATCAACAAACATCACATCAAATATGTTTCTCAGATAGAGCATATTGTAAATCAACAAAACTTTACAAAGTTCCTAGTTAGTTATATCTGAGACATGGTGCAAAAAGGAGTTGTGTAACTCTTGTACATATCCATGGATGAGAAAATTTTCTAGCATATTTACTAAGCCTCTATCAAGAACAAGCTTTGTATAGTATAAAAAGAATCCTCAAGTTGAAGAGGGAGTATTCATATATCTTCATGGGAAGCAACAGTTAAAAATCCCCAAACTAGTTAGTCATGGTACATGACTTAGGAAGCCATGGGCTGTGATATCTTATGGAGAAAATCCACATGAGAAGATACATGGCCAAAGTATCAGATACTATTGGATACTCAAGAAGATTTATAGTCTAGATTGTCAGACAATAGTTAAAACCGCTTGGAGAGGTTAGATAGCCATACATTTGGATATGTGGGGTACTATGATATGAAATCACTATAAAAGTGATCAGGCATTGAAGAACATCACCAAGAATGGAAATATCACTAAGAAATTCTTTAGATAGTAGAATATTCTTGAAGTCAACAAATGTTGAAGATTAAAATAGAAAATAATACTTTCTTTATGCATGATATTACACATTTAATGTGTTGCATATGATAGATATGAAATCCATAGTTCAGAGAATTTGCATTCTGGATCCGATCCAGATGATGCTACTTTGAATAAGTAGTTGGTTGGTCTTTTAAAGTACCTAGGAGACCTGTTGTATTTTTATGCTTGTGGATACACATATGTTTCAAGTACCTTTGAGGTACATTAGAATAGGTTCTTTATTGTATTTGGATACATAGTATACCTATTGAATAGATTGGGATAAGCTATGTGTATTGTGGTTAGTACTATATAAGATAAATGTATTTTGCGGATAGTACTACATACAGAGGAGTACTGTAGCTTTGAATGCTACCTACTAGGGTGAAATAATTGAAGCCTACATTTATTAGGTGTTAATAGTCAAGCTTTCTAGAAAAACTTATATTATGATAGAACACATTGAGATGAAGTTTTACTTCATCAAAGTCATGGCCATGTAAGGAAAAAATTTAGTACATAGCTATTGATGAGCGGATTGCAAATATCTGAACAAGTTGCTATAAGTGACAAAGTTGAGATACTTCTGAGATAAGCTTGGCATGGAAGGAAATTCCTGGTAAAGAAGATAGTGTCTCCCTTGCTGAGAGGGAGTGTTTATTGTACAACATTAGGAGTCATTCTTCGAACTTGTGAGTAATATAAATTCAGACTTATGAGTCATATCAAGTCCTATGTATCCTCATATGTTTGAGGTGGTGATGTTGTATTGTAAAGCTTGTGACTAATATCAAGCTGAGTCTTGTGAGTAATATCAATACTAGATTTGTGAGTAATATCAAGTCAAGTATTCTCATAGTAGGTACCTATGAGAATGGATCTTCAATTGTGGAGATTATCTTGTGTTGTATCAATACTATGGACCTCAATTGGTTGAGGTGGTTATACTATGTGATATATTTCTAGTCATGGTCACAGAGTGCTATAAGTATCCATTAGGGCTTAGCTACCCCTAGAGTGAATTACTTTAGTATATGATTATATGGCCCAGGGTAATATATATGATCATTAGTATGTATGGAATAATTCTTTTGAGTATGATATGATAAGATGGATAAATAATACACATATAGACCATGCATTAATTATTTAATGATAATTAGAAAAAGCATAGAGAAAGAGAATTTGAATTTCCCATGCAAATGTCTGAGTGAACTCAAGTTATAAAGCTTCAGTAAATTATGAATGACTCAATCAATGCCTCAGTCAAATAATCAATTGAACTATTAATGAATGTAATTAGTTAAGTAAATAAGAGCTTAATGTTCATCAATCAATGTGCATCAATTAACCAAAGATATCCATGCAAAAGTTAATAATGTAAATTGTGCATGGATGGCACTAAGAGTGAAGCATAGATAACACTTAAGTGATCATGTTAACTAAGTGATCAAGAGTTAGTGAAAGATTGAGATCAGTTCACATTCAGTTAACATGCAGTTCAAGGTAGTTAACATTCAGTTCAAGACAATTAACATTTAGTTCAATTAAGTTAACATTTAGTTCAAGTTAGTTAAAATTCAGTTCAATTAAGTTAACATTCATTTGAAGTAAGTTAAGATCTAGTTCAATTCATTTCACTTTTAGTTCAAGACAGTGAACATTCAGTTATATATAATTGAGGAAAGGAAGAGCGCTAATATTTTCATGGAGGTATTTCTTGTTAGATCCTCCTCTTGAATGCACTATGTGGTGGTATCAATGTGTTTATTGAGCCTCCTATGCGCTACCTTCTCCATGCTAGGATTTTTGGCTTGTTATTAATATGCTAGTCTTATGGAAAGTTTAATAGAGTTCCATACAATTGTTTCTGTAGGGTTAAATTGAATCTATCTTCTCTACTGCTTTGGTGACATCTCTTATCGGGAAATCGCTTATGTGTTGTAAACCATTCTTTGCAAATCTATCTATCATACCCAAAGAATTGTTGGGTTTTTCATCCTCCATGTTTGGAGGGTTTTCCCAGGGTATATATTGTCTCTCATGGTTGAATGATTTATATTGGTTATTTATGTATCCAATTTATGTGGCTAATTTATGAAATTCATAAGTGCTCAAATTGTTTGATAAAAGTTTTAAAGTTCAAGCATCTCTAATTTCGCTCAAACATCAATAATAACCACTACCCAACAAGTCATCCATTTACATAGTATGAGGTTGAATTGTCTCGGGAATTGAAACATTCCCCAGTGAGCACCTATTCTTTACTTCTTGACTAGTTCCATGGGGTGTTTGTTCATCAAAGTTTGTTGAAATTGAGGGGCCCCCTCTAGTGAGTTCTTTCGTTTTTCTTGTCGTGGATTAGTAGGAATGACAATGACATCATCTATGGTTAGAATTGGATGAGTTTCCATGGAATTCCTTTGATTTCACATCTCCAGTATTTTCTTTTCTCTAATCTCTTCCATGGTTTCTTGAGGCTTCTCTTTCCTTTATGATTTCCTTGTTCGATTACATGCATTCCCCATGACCACAATGAAAATAGATTCTACAAGTGTGCTCAACTATGAATATGGATCCTATCTCAATTGTGAATATAGTTTCTTTAAGCTTACTCAATTGTGAATATAGATATTTCCTCAATTGTGAATATAGATTCCTCGAGCTTGCTCAATTGTTAAAGTAATTTCTACCTCGCTTGTGAATATGGAAAATTATTCATATGTTAATATAGGTTCTTCAAACTTGTTCAACTATGAATATAGATACTTCCTCAATTCTGAATATAAATTCCTCAAGCTTGGTCAATTGTGAAAGTATCTTCTAGCTTACTTGTGACTATAGATTTTTCTTCAGTTGTGTTCATGTAGATTCTTCAAGCTTGCTCAATTCTAAATGCAATTTCCTCTTCAATTGTGAACATTGATTATTCAAGTTTGTTTTTATTGTGAATGTAGAATATTCTTGAAAAGTGCATACATAGTATTCAAGCTTGTATAGACATCTATTCAAAATATTTATTCTTGTGGGCATGAAATGGCATTGCTATCGAGGAGACAATATGCAGAGTATTTGTAAAATTATGCAGAGCCAAACACTACAGTGTTATAGTTGAAAAAAACACTATAGTGTTGCTTAAGTCCATAACGCTAGCACGTTCTCTATCACAAAACGCTCTAGATTTTCTTAAGTCCATAATGCTAGAGCGTTCTTCTTCAATAAATAAAAATACCAAACATTTAATATGTTTGGTGCACGACTAGGTAACATCTAATGAGGAAAATGTTAGAGCGTTATATTCAAAATAAATGCTCTAGCATTATGGTTATCTACACACAATTTTCCTTAAAACTTTATACTTTAATATTTTCTTACCAATATAATATTTTATTTATTTCCCTATCCCTCCTTATCTTCAAGGGTTTTGGCCTTCATGTTGTATGGGTTAAGAGGTTACCTAGGGATTTGAGATATGGGTTAAGGGATTAGAGTTAAAGGGATAAAGGGGTTTAAGTGTTTAGTGGTTATGAGTTTAGAGGGATAAAGAGCTAAGAGGTTATGGGGTTTGATATCTAAGGAATTAGGGGCTAGGGGTTGAGGGATCAAGTATTAAGGGTTAATTAAGGGGTTAGATTATTTATGGTTTATGATATTTAGGGGTTAGAAATTAAGGGGATAGTATTTAATGGTTTAGAAGTTAGGGGTGAATCGATAATAAGTGGTTAACTAGAGTTAAGAGGATAAGGTTTAAAGGCTTAGGGGATTTTGTTTCTAAGGGATTTAGAGCTTGGGTGTTAGGGTATTAGTGGTTAAGAGGTTAGGGGTTAAGTCTTAAGGGATTATTGGTTAAGTGGTTTATGGGTGAGGGGGTAAAATTGGGGTAAGTGGTTAGTGGTTGAATCATTAAAGGTAAGCAGGTCAAGGGATCAAGCGATTACGGGTCAAGGGGCTTATGGATTAGGTGTTAGGTGTTAAGTTCTTAAAGATAAAGGAGTCTAGGGGCACAAATGTCATGGGGGTTAAGTTTTAATAGGTTTTAAGTGTTAAATGTGAAGGGTTTAAGTGTTAAGGGCTTGTAAGAGATTATTGGCTTAGGGACTTAGTGATTAAGGTCATAAGGGTTGGGGGATATACGGTTAAGATGATAGGGTTTAGTTGGTTTTAAGGGAATAAGTGTTAAGGGTTTAATTGATTAAAGGATTGGGGCTTAATGGCTTAATGGATTCTAGGAGATGAGGGATTATGGGTTTATATGGATTTATGGGTTTTGGGATTTAGGGATTATGGGTTAGGGGTTTTAGGGTTAGTGGGTTAAGTATGAATTAGAGGTTAGGGATAAAGATTTTAAAGGTAAATCCATAAATTGGTTAACAAGATTAAATATTTATGGGTTAGGGGGTTTAAGCAGATAGGGGGTTAGGGGGTTTTATGGGTTACCAATTTAGGGGTTAAGGAATTTAGGGCTCAATGGATGAGGAGGATATGGGTTAAGGAAATTTAGGGCTTAATGGTTAGGGGGATAGGAGTTAAGGCCCTAGATGTTAAAGGTTTCATTTTTTTTAGGGGTTAAGAGGTTAGGGATTTAGGGATTTATGGATTTGGGCTTTAATTATTATGGGTTAGGTTGTTTAGGGGATAGGGGTGGACTAGGTATTAGGGGTTATGGGATTATATGTAATGTGGTTAAGGGGTTTAGGGTTTAGGCTCTAGGGGTTAATGGATTTAGTGCTCTAGGGTTAGGGTGTTAGGGTTTATGAGGTTAGGAATTAATGGATTAATGGATTCTAGGAGATGATGGATTAGGGGTATCTAAGGATTTAGGGTTTTTGCGCTTTAGGTATTAGGGGTTAGGGGGTTTAGGATTATGGGTTTAACTAGGACTTAGTTGTTAGAAATGAAGAGTTTAGAGGTAGAGGAATAAAGTGGTTAACATGATTAAATATTTGTGGTTCATCAGGGAATTAAGGAGATAAGGGGTTAGGGGATTTAGGGCTTAATGGTTAGGGGATAGGGGTTAAGGATTTTAGGGCTCAATGGCTAGGGGGTAGGGGTTAAGGCCCAATTGTTGGATGAATTAAAGT
>LPNX010339324.1:329744-357244 GCA_001517045.1 Pseudotsuga menziesii
ACGAAGTAGCATGGATATCTCTTCTCCTTGGGTTGGAACTAATAATTGGGGAACACATTCCAAAGTTAATGGTCTTTAGCGACTCAATATAGGTTATCCAGAAGATAAGAACATGCTATACAAAGGGCTCCGCAAGTTGTAAAATAATCTATGATAAGATCCACCTTCTCATCTATCCACCTCTAGTTCTCTATTTTCATATTCTCGGGGAGAATAATGGCCCAGCTGACAAGGTTTTCGATCAAGGCACACGAATCTCACAAGGAAATGTCGTTTATATCACTCAAGTGAAGGCCTTTAAATATGTCCCTTAGTCACCACACGATGGAATATAGGATCCCTTCATGGTTAAAGACCCTAGAAATTGGGCCCCCTTCATGGTCAAGGACACAAGATGTTGATATTCTTCCCCCCAAGACATGTGTCCCTTCACCGCCAAGTGCCAGTACCTCCTCCTAGCCAACTTTAAATGGGAATTCAACTCTACTATCCTCCGGGGTTTCGATGAGACAGTTTGCACAAGTGTTGGATGGGATATCCCGCAAAGGAAACTCCTTTATTCATTCACTATATGAAACCAAGGATTTTAGAAGGAATCGGTTCCCTGCACCCACGTGAGGATCAAGACGAAGCTGAAATACAGCTTTTGAAGGGACTGTTTGAAGGTCTTTCGAATTTGAATTAAGTCGGCCCTATTTTTTCAATGGTGAAAAGGGAATGGGATGCATAAATTACCAATCTTAAGTCTGTTCTAGAAGATATTAAGCTGCACCTGCACAGGGTCTATGAGGTTGTGAGTGTTGGCGTCAAGCAGAATAGGGAGACGACTTTGAAAATTTGGTTCATATCCAACCAAATCGAATGCCACAAATCTTGAATTGATGACCACGAGCGCGGCCTAAGGGAGCTAATAGGTATAGTTGAAATTATAAAAGAGGAAGTGTTGAAAATGTCGAGAATGTCCTAGTGTAGCCGTTGCTAGGATTCTACAGAACAAGGTTCTCTACCCATGGAAGAAGTCTATGTTACTCAGTCTTCTTTTGAACACAAAGGAAAGAATATGTAGTGTTTTCTTTCCAGTCAACCTATGAATTTTTTTTTGTATCCTTCTAAATCAACAATTTGTTAAAATCTACCCTTCCTAGGATATGGCTACTTTCAAGAAGAATATTAGGAATTTTAGGAAACTGTGTTAAGGCATAACTAGTTTAGCCTTCTTCTTTTCTTTTCAGACCTTCATGGAACTCAGGCTATCTGTTTTGTAATGAATTGTTGTGCACAACTTTTTTCCCTAATATTTTATTCTTATTTTCTGTTAAAAAATATGAAACTTTACATAGTTCTGAAATTTTTCAATACATAAAACTTATATATTTGGAAACGTGATTTAATTTCCTACATTTCATCTTTTTTACTCAAAGCAATGTATTTTACATAAGTATCTCAAAAAATTCAAGTAAGTTGAGGGATGTCCGATTTTTCAGTTTTCTATTGCATATAATGGGCTAAAAGTGACCCTCATTAGCTTGCACTCACCTTTGTACAAGAATTATATTTGCATGTTTAAGAAAATTAAGGGCCATTCAAAAGAGATTTATTGTAATATAGGATTCAAGCAAGGTTGTCTCCTTCCTCTTACATTTTTTTGTATATACATTGACATGGTAGAGGGTTGTTCGGAAGAAACAAGTTGTGTCGACATGACTATAGCTTATATAGTCATCATCATTCTTCTTTATGCTAATGATATTGTTCTTATGGTGAGGAGTCCTTATGATATTGAGAATTTATTTAGTATGTGTATTAACATTGACATTAGTAGGAAAAATTTTAAGTATACATAATTTTCTTAAAGTGTATAAACTTTGGGAAGTCATATTAATTATCAAATTTCCAACCATAAAATGTTGGGCGATATTTTTTTTTTAAATTTAAATTTCTAAGGGTTAAAGGAGATTTGTAGAGTAAAAAAAATTAATCTTATGGAATTTGGGTGAATCAGATGAGAAAAAAATGGAAAATGGAAAATACTTCTATTGGAAAGAAACCTCGAAAATTAGGCCATGGGATAAATCTCACCCTTAAAAAATTTCATGGAAATTTAAATAAAGGTTATGATAATCAAATCCCAAAATTTATACTAGTTTCATGTATGATTTAATAATAGCTTGGAGGAAGTGAGTCCATACAAATATATTGAAATTGATCTTCATCACAAGCTTAAGTGGAACTATAGCATTGAAAAAATGATAAATGGATGGTGGAAAGATTATTATGGGCATGAAAAAAATTGTATGTCAGTGGATTGTCGTCTCTCTTGTTATAGTATATATGGTTGTAAATTTTGGTGTTGCAGCATCTATAGAGAATCATGGAGAAGAAATAGACAAAATTTAAAATATTTTTACAACTTAAATATTAAAATTAAACGAAATCTTATCATCTTCATAGGATCGAGTCTCTCCTCCATTTGGAGAATGGTTATGGTTAGGTATCTAATGTATAGGAACAAGATAAACACCACGGGAGAGAATAACATTCCTAATATTGATTCAAACTCCAAGCAAGGTTGGTATAAAGATTCCAATTTTTTTCTAAATCATTGGGGAATTGAGGAAGATGCCACTTTATATAATAATGATAATATTAGCAATAGTATTACATATAAATTTAAAGAGAAAATGTGGTGCCATAACGAATTCGAGGATACAACATAATTCAGATACTATACTGAGGTGATAAATCTTCATGACTATCAAATGTATTTGAATTTTTAATTAGCACAAAGAAGAAAATCAGCATTGTTAAACTAAGAACAAACTCTCATTAGCTTCACAGTGAAATAAGGCATTGGACAATTCCTTAAATAGCATGAGTCCAAAAAATTTATGATCTTTGTAACATTAAGAGGGTTGAAGATGAAAAACATATTTTATTAAAAGATGTACGCCAAAATTAGATCACAATTTTAAAATATTCGCTACAATACCAACCTACTTAACTTTTAAACTCATGAAACCTATGGTGGTTTAGGAATTCATGTCTTAACTTTTTTGGAGGAAAAATAAAATTATAAAGCACTCTATGATTCCTTGCAATTTTCAAAGTTCTAATAGAATAAGTGGACTTTAATAAACATCATCATTGTCATCATCGTGAATTTTAATTTACTTCATAATTACCATAAATTAAAATTAAGTTTGGTTTATCCAATTATTAAATAAACTAAATACAATTAAAATATTTTTTCAATTAATTTATATCATTTTATTGCTATTAAAATGTTATATCAGTATATACTTGATCAATATTACCAGTATAGATCCATCATAAAGTGGGATCTATAAAACACTGAGAGCGATCCATTTTCTTGATGTTTAAATTTCATCTTAAATCTTTTACTTGTACATAAAAAATTTGGTTTTAATATTTTATTTTATGATCCAACAGAAATTTTTTTAATTACTTTTTATTTTTGATAAGATACATGACAAGATCTCCTCCATACATGGTTGTAGAGCACCTAGCTACTCTCAGTGCCAAAAAAAAAAATTATTAAAGAAAAAAAAGATTATAAATAAATATAAAATTAATAAATAAACTTAATTATTGCACTTTTATGATGTACACATATTAAAATATAAATTTAATCATAAATTAATCAAGTTAATCATTATATTAAGTAAAATATATTTACAAATATTGAAAATAAAGTTGAAATTATTGAATTCAATCAAATATATATATTTTTTGAAGTTGAAATATTATAATATTGGTATTGTTAGTATTGTCGAAAACCATAAGCCATCAACTCATCTAGTTTTGTTTCCATGGATTGTATGTACACCAATCCATGCAAATGATCCTTTGGCATGGATTAAGGGGTTGTACGGTCCTGGGTTCAACAAAAAAAACTAACAATAGTTTGTTTTAAAATATTCAAATCTTTGATTTGTTCTTTATTAAGACTAATGGAATAGAATTGTCTCATCTTAGCCCTATGCTCAGTTATGTTGAACAATTGACCATGGGAATTGTCAACTAAGGAAATGATGTAATTAAGGGATGTGGCTAAGGACAATATTGATGGTTCCCTTGTGGTTCTCTTCTCTTGAACCAAGGTTCTTAATTAGGTTAAATGTTGGTTAATTTGGAATTTTGTGGTTGGGTTTGTCACAGCCACATTTTTCAGCACACCTAAGTGTCAATACACTTGAGAAATGTGTCATGGACTTGGCAATTCGGCAAGATGTTGCTTTCTCACTTGCCGAAGCTAGAAAGTGCCCACAATCACCACTGGCACAGAGCGTCGGGAGTGTGGTGCGCCCCAAGGTCAGTGCCCATGTGACTTAGCATGGGCGCCCCTTAGCAACGATGGAAAATGAGTGCTTTGATGGCGGGCACCTTAGTGCATTTGGAAACAAGTGGTTCGGATGGGAAGCTCCTTAGCGCACTTAGTGACATGGAGGTGAGTGCTCCGGCAAGGAGCTCCCACATGGCAGGCAGACGAACGCTTAGTGATGAGCACCCTAGCGATGGTGATGGGAGCGCGGCCTTTGGGCGCACGACCCTTGAGCACATGGACGGACGAGCGGGATAGAAAAGGCATTCGAAAAATGGGCGCGTGAACCATGGTGTGGGTGCGCGACCCTTGGATGTGGACGGATAAGCGCGCTGACAGATTGAGCACACAGAGAGACTGATCGCTCTGGCAGTTAGACTGGAGGGCATGCGGACAACAAAAGTTGGACAACGGGTGTGCACGCATGACAGAAAGGTTTAAATAATGGACATTTCGGCAAGTGAGATGATGGCAAGAGAGACAGGCATTTTAGCAAGCAGCCATTCCGGCGGTGAAGGTGGGTGCATGACCCACCCTTGGTGTGGGCGCGCGACCCTCGATGCGTTTGCATGGGTGCACATCAAAGAACGATTAAAGCAACGACTGTTTGGAGGTGAATTGGCAAGCCGACAAGAGGTGACTTGTGAGGCAAGCAAGAGGGCAAGTTGACTCAGACAAGGCTGTTAGGGTTAACCTTGACTCGGGATTGAGTCAAAGGTGGTTTAGGTCTAGCACATGGTTTGGGCACATGGTTTGTTGTTGCCCATGGTATTGTCCTATGGTATTGCATGTGATGAAGCCTTTATAAGGCTTAAGGAGGCTCCATTGTAAAGTGGCCTGGAGGTGAGCGGTGACTAGCTCGCTTGGCCCGGATGGCCCGTTTTGGCCATGTAATGAAGATCTTCATTGGTGCTGGTTTTCCCCACATGGGGTTTCGAGGGTATATTGTGTGTCTATATGTGGTTGCTTGTGATAATGTTTATTTCTCGCTCATTATTATGTTAATGTTGCTCGTTTTAACCTAACAACTGGTATTAGAGCCATGGATAGAGTATTAGTGTTGTTGTGCTCACTGTGTAGAGTTGTGCCATTGACCAAAAAAAAAAAAAAAAAAGGGACTGCATGTTTCCAGATCTGAGGATATCAGTGTAGATCTGGTGATATATAAAGTTTGCGTGATAAGTATTATGTCCGAGAATATGAGGATGTGACCTGGTAAAGATCACTGCAGGAAAAGGAGACCTGGGCATGTGAGGATGCCCTAAGCAAGATATGTGCTCAGATCGTTAAGGAGTAAATCACTGCTTGCGTGAAAGACTTGGCCAAGTTGTATGATCTATCCGGCGTTGAAGAGAAGACCTGTCCATACATGGCAGGAGTGGTGACGCATCTCAGCAATCGCGTGAACATTTTTTCTCTGGAAAAGGGCCTGAAACTGCAGTCGTCACACAGAGGGCATCACATTCTATAGTGTTGAAGCAGTCTAGAGGAGAGATGCGTGTCCAAGGAGAGAAAATGAAAATTATTTTTCATGCTACCAAAGATTGTGGCCACGGGTATGGGACTATGTCCGCGTGGATGAGTAGATCTGAGATTAATGCAGAGGAGAAACCCTAGTTTTTATTTATATCGTGAAGATTGAAGCCGAGATTTCCCTCCACTTAACTGTGACAAGAAACCCTAGATGCGTGTAGCTGGATCTGTTGCATATCGTGTCTTCAATGTCTTCTGAGTTGAAGATGAAAAGCCGCATGATGGAAGAAAGCCACCGTAGTGCTGGAATAGTGAAACAGCATGAAGGATTTGCATATGATTAAGAACGTGACTACTGAGAAATGAAGCCACAACAAGTGAAGAAGAACTGCCATCGAGATCCAAGTGGAAGTGCAAGTTGAGGCAATACTTCGAAAAAGTGACCACTAGTGCATGCATGGAAGAGATCGGTGAAGAAATTGGCCCGTGTGAATACAAAGTCGTGAAAGGAAGAGTAGTACACAAATTTTTTGTTTAAGCTCTCCACGTCATTCCTAAATAGAAGTCAAATCCATGAAGCAAAGGTAAAAACAATTATAAAATAGTTTTTTAAAAAGGATCCATGCCATTCACGTCATTTTTAAAAGGTGGGGCCATTTCTTAAGTTATGAAATCCAAAGTTAAGTGGATGTGATGTATAAAAAGGTGGATGATTAAATTAATAGTTTAAACTTTTAAATGAGCTTTGATTAATATAAGCTTGGTTAATGGGTTTGGAATCCAAGCATGGAAGAGTATCCAAGATTTACTTCATGAAATGACGATTCATGGTTCTATAAATTATGGTTAAGGACGTGGGGTTTGGGATATGACAAGCATGGTAAACATGTGGCAAGCATGGCATTTGAAAGGAATGCAAGGCATAAAAGGGCGAGCATGGAAAGCGAGAGGATGAAGCATGAATGGTGATGGTGTAGTCACCATGAGACACATGAAAAAAACTATAAAAAAAAAACTAATAGAGCGGTTTGCATGTAAATGGACATATGGTTGTAAGACCTGGTAAGGCATGCATACCCCTGGTAACTCACCGATAAAGTCGGGAGATAGACCTAGGTGATAGGGGGAGTGTATGTGAGATTCCTCGGTAAAACATTGAAGGGGGTTGGTGATTACTCCAAGTCAAGTTTAAAGGGGGGATTGTTAGGGTTAACCTTGACTCGGGATTGAGTCAAAGGTGGTTTAGGTCTAGCACATGGTTTGGGCACATGGTTTGTTGTTTCCCATGGTATTGTCCTATGGTATTGCATGTGATGAAGCCTTTATAAGGCTTGAGGAGGCTCCATTTTAAAGTGGCTTGAAAGTGAGCGGTGACTAGCTCGCTTGGCCCGGATGGCCAGTTTTGGCCATGTAATGAAGATCTTCATTGGTGCTGGTTTTCCCTGCATGGGGTTTCCAGGGTATATTGTGTGTCTATATGTGGTTTCTTGTGATAATGTTTATTTCTCGCTCATTATTATGTTAATGTTGCTCATTTTAATCTAACACAAGGCACCTATCCAAATGAAAGGAAGCCTATAAGTAAACAAAGTGTTAAGTCATTTCAAATCATGGCTCCATTTTAAAGTGGCTTGAAAGTGAGCGGTGACTAGCTCGCTTGGCCCGGATGGCCAGTTTTGGCCATGTAATGAAGATCTTTATTGGTGCTGGTTTTCCCTGCATGGGGTTTCCAGGGTATATTGTGTGTCTATATGTGGTTTCTTGTGATAATGTTTATTTCTCGCTCATTATTATGTTAATGTTGCTCATTTTAATCTAACACAAGGCACCTATCCAAATGAAAGGAAGCCTATAAGTAAACAAAGTGTTAAGTCATTTCAAATCATGGCTCCATTTTAAAGTGGCTTGAAAGTGAGCGGTGACTAGCTCGCTTGGCCCGGATGGCCAGTTTTGGCCATGTAATGAAGATCTTCATTGGTGCTGGTTTTCCCTGCATGGGGTTTCCAGGGTATATTGTGTGTCTATATGTGGTTTCTTGTGATAATGTTTATTTCTCGCTCATTATTATGTTAATGTTGCTCGTTTTAATCTAACACAAGGCACCTATCCAAATGAAAGGAAGCCTATAAGTAAACAAAGTGTTAAGTCATTTCAAATCATCCAAGAGATCCAAGAAGTGGCCAATTAGCTTTGCTCCCAAATAGACTTTGGCAGCAGCAAATGAAGACGTAGTCATGAAGCAAGGAGACGAAGCACAATGGCTGGGCATTTTCTGAGTTTTCTGCGGTCTTTACTGTTGGGTGTGCTAGCTGCGGTGAAGCTAGTGTGACACCTTTTTGGTTGTTTTACCTTCTTGATGTATTGTGCATTTTAGCCGGTTTGGTGTGCACGAGAGTTTTAGCCGAGTTAAGGGTGCTCCCACACTTGTTAATAAAATCAATGACAAAGGCTCTGCGGTGTGGCAACCTTGCCCATATTTCTTGTTGTCTTTTCTGGTTAAGTGTTGGATGAACATTAACTAGGTTAAACGAAGATAAACTCTTAATAATTCTAAGTGTTAAGAAATTGCTTCCGCATATTGGGTTCAGGCGTAGTTTGTAGGCTAGGAGGGAAAACCCCCAAGCGGCCCTCCTGGCAGTGCTGCATGTCCCATTTCGGTCGTTGAAGTCTAGCGCTGGATTGGGGCCGTGACAGGTGGTATCAGAGCACTTTTCGCTCTGTTGCAACATTGAAGCAGACTTGTTGCCGGACGAAGGTGCTTTCACATAGGAAGCTGCGGTTCGGAAGGTTGCTCCATAGAGCACCTTAAAGAAACAGAATGCAAAGTAAAACGGATGTTTGGTGAAGCATCCATAGGTGGTAGCCGGAGGCGCGCCTGGAAGGTGACGTCTGCAGGAGGACGTGCCGCAGTAAGAAGTGTTTCGCAGTTTGAAACGCGCTCAGAGAAGCACTCCGCAGTGAAGGTGCATGTGCCACAGTAGCACACACCGCGAAAAGAGGGGCATCCGCAGGAAGGTGGTGTTCACAAAACGAAGGCTTCCACAGGACGCGCGCTCAAGATAGAGGCATGCTCTATGGGAGATGCATGCACCGCAGGAGGCCACGCGCTCTGCAGGAGCACTGGTGACAGGGTTACCTGGAAGACAAAAAATTTAAGTGCACGCGCTTGAACGTGCGCTTCAGTAAAGAACGTGTGCTTCGTAGTGTGCCTGGTGTTTGGGCGCTCGGTTGGAAAAGGTGATGTGCCAGTTTAGTGGTACGTTTGGAAAATGGAGAAGTGCGTCGGTGAGGGTGTGCTACACGAACGGAAGTGCACACAGGTGGAAGTGTGTCAAGGCAAACGACGAAAGTAATCCTGCGGCAAAATGAAGGTGTGTTTTGACAGTTTTCAGGCTAAGGTATTTTGACAGTTTTTTGAGGCTTTTGGTGGAAGTGTTCTGCACTTGCAAATAGGCGGCTTTGTTATTTGCGAGGGCATTGCTGAAAATGACTAAGTACAGAAGTGAGCCATTTCGGAGAATGGCGAACTTGGGATGGGGGACTATTGAAGTGCTCCCGGATAAAGTGAAGCTTCATTGGACAACTAAGCTAGACGTTATTGCGATGAACGGGTCTGCGACAAGGGACTCAAAGTTGACAGAGAAGCTAGAAAGCGCAACGAAGAAGTGTTGGGAAGAGTTCAAGGGAGGAATGAAGAATGCATTCTGAGACTTGGCTTCGCAGCCAAAACCAGAAATGCTTTGGTTGTCGACTTCCGTAGACCAAGTGATGGTAGGGAAGAACACTCGAGAGAGAGATCGTCGGAAGCAACCGAAAGTGACAGAAAAGAATAGTGTTTCTTGTTATGTGTGCTAAAAAGAAAATTATGCAAGGGACTGCCTTTACAGAGAAAAACGCGGTCAAGAAAACACACTAGCAAGGTTGGTAGCATTGAGGATGGCGGAAAATCCTCAACCATCAACAGAAGTCATTAAAGCTGTGCGAGCGGTGGAATCTTGCATAGCAGATTTAAAGTGAAGTCAGGTGGACATCCCGTTGAGTTTGAATTTTGTGGAAGCTACGGTGAGTGGCCTTAAAGTTTCTGCACTTGTTGACACAGGCTCAACTCATAGTTTGGTGAGTAGTCGCACGATATCATCACTTCATAGTTCACTGGAAAGCAACCAAGAACGGTTCAAGGCAGTGAAATCGAAGATGGAGTTGGTGACGGGGAGAGTTGATGCAGCTCCTCTTACAGTTGGAATATGGAAAGGGCAAGTTGGCTTGAAGGTGCTTCCATTGGACGATCATTCGGTGATCTTGGGCCAGGATTTTGTTCGGTTGGCTAAGGCGGTGTCGGTTCTGCACACGGGTCGCTTAGTGTTCTTGGTAGAGGCCGAAGCATGGAGCTTGCCTTTGACAACGAAGAGCAAGTTGGTATGTTTTCCTAGGATATCTTCAATTCAGATTCTCGAAAAGCCTAGGAAGACCAAAAACTTGGCTCAAGGAGGCAGTCAGCAACAACACACTTCGGTAGAACAAGGCAAAAGAGGTACCGGTGAGGAAGTTGGTTGTTATATGGAAATAACGTTGCTTTCATTGGAGGGACAACTAAAGGAATTCCAATAGGAGGTTGGCTTGCTGCGGGTTCTAGAGAAGGAAACACAGGTCCAGTCAATACTTGATGATGAGGGGAAGCATGTTGAGGTGTTGAACCTTGGAAACGAAAAAAAATTGATTTCGGGGCAGAACGCTCACTATGACGGAAGCACCAGTGAAGACATCCTGTTACGTGATGCGGTGGACATAGTAGAGTTTTGTGTTCATGCAATGGGAATTCTGGAATTGGAGCTAACTTAGGAAAAGTTGGCTAAGGTTGGATGTCATCCTAGTAAAATGGAGGTATTCCTTTTGCTTTTGGAGAGAAAGCGCTTGTGAGAGAAGGTGGAGGCTAAGGAATCTATTGTTGTTAGCGCTTCGTTATTGCAAGTGACACGAGAAACAATCGTGACTTCAGGTATCTTGGAGGTTTGCAGCGAGGCAAAAGACCCATTTGAAGGGTTGAGAAAGAATGCAAAGAAAAAGGAAAACAGGAAGTTGCAACGAGCAAGGGCTAGAGAAGAGTCCTTGGTTCAATATTCTACACATCGATACATTTCCAACCATCCAAAACTATCCCCAAGTAGAGTCCATATGAATAATTTATACATCCTGCAAGTTGACTTATCCAGTTGACCATAATGGTACCAAGTGGATTCAACGTCATCTCTCATTTCTCACACATGTGTTTCTAGTCACATGTGGACCTTCAAGAGAATTCTAGAAGCACCAAAACCTAACCCTAATAAGTTGTTAGGGCACACAAAAGACCTAAACCTAACCCTAGATGGCTATCGAAATTTGAGCTATGTTAAATATGAGGCTGCTAGAAGAGAAGGGTGTTCCATTATTTTGAGAAAGGGGTTCCATTATTTTGATGTATTATATTGTTAAATAGCTAAGAAAACAAAATGAAGGTGGATACTAGAGAAAAACATAAGATATAGGATATTTTTAGTAGCCTATTTTGGTCGTAGAATCATAGATAACCCTATCGAGAGTATCATTTCCTTTGTATTTTCATTTTGATATAAAGAGAAAGGCATAGTCCTAATTTTGTGGTTGGGTTTTCCACCTAGTGTGTTTTCGTAAGATATATCATGTGTTATTGTCTGGAATGTGTACTTATTTTCTCTTTTTGTCATTTAGTTCCATTATATTTAGTATTTTATGGAAAAATAACACAATGAACTAAGTTGTAAGATCCATTATGACGAACAGATCCAGTGGAATATCCATGCTTGTTTATGGTCATATTGGTATCAGAGTAGTTTTTCTTTTAGATTTTGTGGATAATTGCAGGATATAGTATCCAGTGAAAAAATACCTTCAAACCCTAGCCATTGCGAACGATTATGTTCAATGAGCATCGAATGATTATGAGCAGCAATTTTCAACACTCAAAATACAAATCGTTGATATCTCATGCAAGATGTCAATCCTTAGGGTGGATTTGGGGAGAAAGTATGCACGTTTCATGGGTTTTGAAGGATTTAACTCATATTTTGGATATGAGGGAAAATGAGAAGATATCATCAACAATAGAGATAGATCATATACTTATCCTAACAACATGGAATGTGGATTTTGTTACAAATGCATTTTGTGTATGTTCTTTTAATTGTGAATTTAATCAGTTTTCTATATAATTGAATGCCATGTATCCATGTATTTCTAATGTAAATGTAACATTTCTTACCTAATACTAGTTATCCAATACTTTTTTTAATGTTCAACGAACTATTATGTTGGAAAGCAAACAAACAATACAACAATTTGTTGCAATAATTGATTTGTTTGGGAACTTATTTGTCTTTGCAAAAATATCTTGCGAGTCTTATTTAAAAATCCTCTCACCCAAGTTCTAGAGAGCTCAAACTTTGTTTAGTCAGTTTTTTCTATCATGGAAGGCAATGTATCTATGTAGTTATAATGTAAATGCAACGTTGGGTACCTAAGAATGGTTATCCAATACTTTTGGGATATTCAAGGAAACCTTTTTCAAAGAGGTTTACAATGCCAATAAAATTGCCATGTTTTCAAAACCACTCAAGAAACTACTATCAATAGAAAGAGAGCAAGGATAAAATTTCCTTCATTACAGCTAATAGTAAGGACACCAAGGACACCAGATTTTGTAATTTGAACATGCCTTTTGTTTTGTCCTATTTCATAGGCTCACTACTTGAACTTTGCAAGCTTGACGACGTATCATTATAAATTGGTTATCAAGGTTGCATAAGATCGACCTATGGTACATGATAATTCTGCATGCCTTAGATTAGATGGATTCTATGCCTCCAATGTTAAAACTAGTTAAGAGGATGATGTAAGATGTTGTGAGATGGGGTAAGGAGAAGAAGAAAGCCAAAAAGAAGGTTTTTTTAAAGATTAATATTGAAATTGGTAATGTATTTAGCATGGTTTATAATGACCTCTTTTCCAAGCTTTTTAAAGAAAAATTGGAAAATCTTGAATCAAGAAAATCCAAAATTCGGTGTTAGGAAGAAAAGACTTGGAGATTAAAAAGCATAATCACATGGCTTTCTGAGGGAGATAATAAATCCAAATGCTTCCACATGTTTGTTAATCAAGGGAGTATCACAAACTATATTTGGGAGGTTAACTCCAACGAAGGATCTCTTGTTTATGATCAAGATTCTATTGAAAGGGGGGTTATTAATTATTTCAAAAAAATTGTTGAGCTGCAAAAGACCACATTTTATTCACCTTTCACATACCATTGATCACCTTATTCCTAACTTATCCTTCCATAAAACCATTAATATTTACCACTTTCATCATAAATATGGGTTTATATTACCATTTTCCAAATCATTTATTTTTGAGTATTTTGAATGAATTTATGGTTAATTATTAAGAAAAATAATACATTTTCATTATACTTTAAAGTTGAGTGAGTTTGGTGATACTTACAAGTGTATTTGAAGACTTTAACAAGCTTAAAATTGACCACCTAGCCTCAAATTCGAATTTCATCTTCTAGATGTGAGCTAACTTCAAGGAGAAAGTCATGGGAATGTGGAGAAAATATCTTATCCAATATTTGTTGAGAATTTCAAGGGATGTATATTTGTTGAGGATTTTGAGGGATAAGTTGAGAGAATAGTGGATCTGTAATTATGATTAGTTATCTTGAATTCATGTATAAATAAGAGGACTATCTCCTCATTTTGGTTGGAGATCTCTCTAGTGGTTTGGAAGTAGAGAATAGTTCAGAGTTAGTCCTAGTGTAGGTGTTGAGTGTTATGTAATGGAGATGATACTTAATGCATCTCCTTTGACTCTCTTATGTTAATATAGATTTCCAACAATTTCTTTTTTATGAGTTGTTAGTATAGAATTTCAATTATTTCTTTCTTATGTATTTTGAGTATTGATTTTATGTGAACTCATGAGTTATTGTCAATTGCTTTATACCAGTTTACTTCATGCAATTTCATTCTTTCTTTATCAAGTTAATTTATGCAATTTCATGTTTTCTACAATTAGATTTATTTCCATAAAATTTTCAATTTTCATATTAGATTAAGTTCAGTGACACTCTGCCTCTGCATATATTTTGTCTGTACCTCACAAGTTTACGCTCTCTCCGGGTTGACGATTAAATCATTCAATATCTGTTATAATTTGTTTAATATTTGCACCAACATTTTGGCGCTGTTGCCGGGGAGGTGCTAAAAGGGATCAGAGTTTAGATAGGTAGATAATTTTTTTACATAGAAAGGGGGAGGGGAAAAAGTAAGACGCAAGAACGAATTCATTACAGAAATTATGGGATTTCCATGGTGTAACAGCCAGACGCATCCACTTTAGTGGGTCGCCCCAAGGCCTTGATTATTGTTTCTATAAGTGTGTTTATTTTTCTGCAAAGTATTTACTTTTTTTTCTGCAAGTGTGTTCTTTCATTTTCTGCAACATTTAGAGTTTTGTAGTGTAAATTTTGGATTGCTTTCATTTTTGGGCGCCTTTATTTTATACTAACTTGCTTCTAACTTTATATCTGATTCATTTTTTGTTTTATACAGATTTTTGTGCACTTTTAATTTATGCTTTTGCACTCGTTTTGTACTAACCCATCTCATTATGTTTTTTTTTGTATTTGTCATGTACTCGTTTTTCATTTTTCTTTTTAAGCATTTGATTTGATTTTAGTAAAATGTTGAGCTTAAGCCTAGAGTAGCTCACTCAGATCCTCCCAAAAGCTAGGATCTCTTCTTCTCAAGAAGAGGAGATCTTGATAGCAATCAAATATGTAAGTACTCCTCGTGATACAAACAATAAATGATTGACATTCAAAGAATCACGCATATCAGATGAGGAACACCTGTTCGAACTGGATATTGAAGAGGATGAAGAAGGGATCTCGGGTGATCATCATGTAAACGAAATCTGCATCAAACAATGTTTCCAAGTAAGTATTAGGTTAGATTAGTTTTGTTTCTGTTTGTACTTTGATTTACATTTACAATCCTTAATTTCGCATATTTTTGAATACATTAGGTTACATTTTATAAAATCATATGTGAACATTTCTTTTAGATAGATAGTTGCATTGGAAATTTCATTTTATGTAAATAATCTTTAATTTTTAATTATAGTAAATTTTAGTTATATTTTCAGTTTAAAATTAGCATGCTTTAATTTGCTATTTGTTAAAAAAAATATTTCTAAATAGTCTTAATTACTATTTTGTCTTTTTCTATTAGGAATTAAAAAAAATATAGTTTTAATCTTATAGATCTAAAAAATATTTATGAAAATTTTGATCTTCATTTTCCATTTAATAAATTTTCTAAGTCATATTAGGAATAAAAAATGCATACATTAGGAGTTATTTTTTCTAAGAACAATTAAAAATAAATTAATAAGCAAATAAAAAATATAATAAACAAACAAAACAAATATATATACTAGTTTTTATTTTTATATACTTTCTTTTTGCTCTTTTATTGTTTTAGTTAAATATATATATGATAGATACCTTTGATTAACGTCTATATTTTAATTTTGTTAAGAATAAAAGAATCTAATTTTGCATTTAGAAATATCTTTAAATTTAAAAAGAATATATAAAAAAAATTAAAATATATATATCACTTTTTTTTTTAAAGTTATCTAGTTTTAATTAGATTGATAAAACCTAAAACGTGAAACCTCCAAAAAAATTACAGTTAAAAATATTTTAAGCTTCATCCCATCCCTCCATACTAAACCTGCCAACAATCCTCCATAGGAAGCCTGCAAACAGCCTCTCATTCACAACCTGCAAACATAGAAATACATTAAAAGAAAAGAGAAAAAAACAAAACAAAACTCTTCCTGTGCAAGTATCTTTCGACCAAAACCTGCGAAGAGACTGCCTTCGACCTGATCGCCTAGCATTAGCATAACCACGAGTCTTTACCATGAGCTATCTATCTTCATCAAGTTAGGAAGAATCTCTTTACGAGACCTTTGGTCAAAAGTATCTGTACATCTTGTGAAGAAACCTGCGCGAGATTGATAAACGATGGATGAAATCTCCAGCTGCAGTGAAGTATAGATGTGTTGCATGATTAATGGTGACTAATTAGTGCCACTGGTAGTTTTTGTATAGACGTGGAAGTTAACAAACAAATCTCTGTGCATGACACCTACCTCTGCCCATAACGTGCATGTCCTCTCGCCGAGCTCTGCTCCACCAGTCTCTTTTCGTAGAGTAGGTGTGATGCCTCTTTGCGTTAATATCGGGGGTCAGCATCCCACACCGTTTTTGGCCAACCGAATCTACAACGTTCAATTAGTTTTGCCACATAGTTTCGCTGCCATAAAATTAATTTAATTCATTCATAAATTTAGTCTTGCCACACTGTTTTGCTGCCCAGGATCGGTGCCAACTGTAAATGTAGACGGTGACCGTCCCAAATATTATTTTGACAATCAACCTCAACACGAAAAAAAGGCAAACGATTCACTAGTATGCATGACTTGAGTAGGGCGCTGGAAGGAAACGAACAAGGCATACGAGGAATCAAACGGATCTCGTTGTAAGACAATAGATATGAACCAAGAAAACTCGATTTAATGCATAACTCTCTGAGGGTTCTTTCCCTTGGGGACATGACTATATTAGTTGACGGGCAATGTCATGCGCAAGAGTTCAAACATCTTATATATTTTCAGGTTGGGTTAATTCCATACATTCCATTCCATCCCGCAGCACCGCAAGAGCTAAGGATTTTGGATTGGTTACCTGATCATAACATAAATGATTTGCAACTAATCAAGATGTCATCAAAATTGAAAGTGACGACCTTGAATGGGGGTTGATATGACCGTCGATGTGTGACTGCAAGTGTTTTTGAGAGGCACTAGTATTGAAGTGTTGTAAATCTATATTGATTTAGTGACGAGTGCCTGGCATTGAACTAACAGTTGTATATGCAAACTTATATTCCATTCCCATCCACAGAAACAGATCCACTGTTTGGATAGTTTGAGCTACCACGCAAGATGGAGTGAAGCTTAGAAATATTTGGATATAGTGAAGCATGCCCTCTATTTTCTGTCGGTTGCGGCATTGGGGATTGCATCAGCGTTTATATTCTGAAGGAAGATGGGCGAAAATGGAAAGATAAAAAGATGCTTCTCCTCAGCTCTGCAGTAATTTTCACTTCGTTAACTGTGCAGGCTTGGGGTTTGATCAGAGCATTTAATCGGGCATAGGTTCTAGGAGACTCGAAGAAACGTTCTTAGAGCCTATTTGTGGACATCAATTAATTATAAAAGGCAGCAATAAGGTAAGGCGAAGCCGATCTGTTTATTGGTAAATCCAGTTGACTTTATTTTCCCAGCTCATAACGTTAGGCAATGAGAATTTAAAACAAACAAAAAAAACTGACAAGAAGAAGTTCTTTTCTGATTTTCACGTCATGGCATGCCATGGTTTTCCCATTTCTGATCTATGTCTCTCGATCGGCACTAGTAACACCTATGATTGGAATTCGTCACATAGACAAGTTTTAACATTGAAAAATAAGTTTCCTTCTAACGAATAAAGAGAAAATGTGTTTTTAGGCAATTCTACTTTTCTTGGTCGGCTATTAATTACGCATATAATACATTATGCTCTCTATCCCTAAGTGCAGAAGCAGAGGTATTATTGGAGTGTTCAATCTCGACTAGAGTTAAAGGTGCAAAATGGACAGTAGCGTTTCTCGGTCAATCTACTACATGAATCACCCATCTTAGTATCTGTTTGTAACTTATGGCTCTTTCACGAATATGGATAGAACCAAGAAGTGTTTGTGGGAGAGTGTCGCTACAATTAGCAGATATCCTGATATGCATGCAGTGGGAGGAACCATAAGAGTGTTCCGGTGGCCAATCGAGACCATGAAGAAAGGAAGCAAAGGAAATGAAATCGGCCCGGGCAAAGTAATGACATAGGTTTTGATTTGCCTCTTATTATTGTCTTGACTGTTGTTAGTCAAATTCAACAGATAGCATTGGAGAAATGAATGACCTCGAAGGGGAACTTACCTCGTTATTCTGTTATCAGTTACCTACTAACAAAGATTTTCCATAAGTTATTTTGTGCTCGCTGAAAAGCAACAGCTGGAGGATTTCCTGCTGCCACCTATATTAATTAATGAATATCATCTATCTTAGCGTTAAATAACTCTTATGTGATGTCTTTCTTTGATATTGGTTTTTATCTAATGCTGGATTTTTATATCCCACTTAGCAATGGGAGAATGAAGTTCAACATTTGCGCCGACATAGCCTGTAAGTCCAACCTAGGGGACCCAATAGCTTGCAAGTAGATAGTTGATACTATTAGCATACGATAGAATGAAGGTGTCAAAGTTGTATTCAACGCAGTTTTTATGATTATAGTAAGCATATTCATGGCGTCCAGATCGAGATGACTTTTGTCTAAACTTCGGTGGAACTGTAGAGAAATAGATCAGTTGACCCCACACGCTCGACGATAGCGAGTGCATATGAGTATAATAACAGTAATGATACAAGCAACTGCATCGATTGAAAAGCTGCCATGCCCTTTCTCGGCCTGGTTATGGTTTCAGCGGCTATACAATAACCCGATCGAAAAGATTGAAAGTTGCCATAAGATGCCAAGCCAAGGGCCTTTAAGTGGCTAATTCCATGGCATGCATTGTTAATAATGATCGACGTGAAAGTTCCGCTTACAAGCCAAAAGCAAAATCAAGGAAACGTGTATTTAGTATAATTTTTTTATTTGTATGATCATTTTATTTTTTAATTTATTTTAGTATTGTTGTATTTTTTTTATTGTTGAATGTTTCTAAAATGAAAGAAACTCTATCTAACTCAAAAAAAATCTAACTAATTGGTAAAATTGTTAATATATTACGGGGAAACTAAAAAACAAAAAAACTCATATTAATTTCTTCTAAAAATCATCAATACATATATTTTAGGTTCCATTAAAAAATTAGAAAGCCGACTTATTTATATCTAATGGTGGATTTAATTCTTTATATTACTCATCTCTATTTTGCAGTACACAAAAACATAAAGATTAGAAGGGAGAAATGGAATGGGTAGATCCAATAATTTCATGGGGTACTAAAAACAAGAGAAGAATGGAATAAAAATATTTCTTATGTTTTTTAGTTGTTTTCTTAATATGCTAGTTCTCTTTAAACTTGAGTTTATTTATTAGTTTATTTTCATTTTTATTTTTTTTTAAATTAAAAAAAAAGGTTTTGTAACTCAACACATTTGTTTTTATTATAACAACATAAAAATTAAAAATGTATAAAAAATACATTAGGTGTTGTAGTAATAATAATAATAATAATATATTGTAACTAGGAGAATCGACAACTGGGACACGTGACACGGGGTCCAGGGATCCAATCCCGCTACCACTATACTTCTAGGTGCATCCATAGGGCCCGAACCATGGTGCACGGGTAAATTTGGGGGGATTTGAACACGAGACCTTCCAATTACAACCAATTTCAACAATTCCACTTTACCACTTGCTCTGCCCCCAACAGGCTAATAATAAAATATTATTATAACAATAACACAAACATTAAAAATACATATAAATACAAATTAACAATAGGTAAATATAAAAAGTAATCCAAGAAAAACATAAGATAATTACTAAAATTAATATGCGTCTTTGAAATAGAAGGCTTAGCTGCTGTTGCAGCCAAGCCTTCTTCTTAATTTTTATTTTTTTGTAGTGGGACCTCGCAACATCTTCAGTTGGGGGGTATCTGCATGGTCATTGAAACTGCTAAACTTATCATAGCAATGGCTTATTTCACACACTCCTCTCTAATCCAGATCATTAAGATAGTCTGATTTTAGAGGGGACGACCCTCTCTCTCGATTGCACAATCATTACATCAAGACACAAATTCATATCTATACACATAAACTTATAAGATTAAAAAAGCACATACAAATTTGTTTTTATAAATAAATCAAACAATATATATATATATATATATATATATATATATATATATATATATAANAATTAAATAAATTAAAAACATATAAATAAATAAAAACATTAGGTAATAAATAAAATCATAAAATTAAAATTATAAATGAATTTGAAATCTTCTCAAATTTTATGATTGCTGCGCTAACTTAGTTTTGCAAGTCACTCAGAAACAGGTTTCGACAAGAAGGGTTGCTACTTTCAGGTATAAAAGAATTTTATTTATTTTCTTTAAACTTTTGATTAAGCACATATTTTCATGTATTTTCAATGCTCTCACAAGTTTGTTGCAGGAAAATGCTAACCTATTTTGCAGATTCAAAGACGAACGAATGGCATTTCCAGAATTGCAAAAAAAATTCAGAAAAATGTTCCATTAAAAGCTTGAAGAAGTTGAGCTTCCACTATGTACGTCATGACATTTGATGCCACAAAGAAGCCTTTGAGAGACCAATTACGCCATGTCATTATTTCTTACCATTTTTCCTTCCAAGCATATTCGTCATCCATGTTAAAGTCTACTTTTTCACTGCCGTATACATCATGACTTTCCACATGTCTACATTTCTGAGTCGCACACATTTTCCTCATTTTCAGTTCATTTTGTTTTTTTTCCTTATGAATAAAACCATTCAGTTTCCTTTCCATGACTACATTACTTTGTTATCCCTGCCATAAAAACTATTTGACCATGAGATCTTTTATTTATAGTCCTACCACTCATTATGTACAACTCATGTTGACTAATGTGGGATTCCTTAAGGTCCATCTTTCAACAACTATTGCCCCATCGACTTCAGCACCTTATCTGGGATAGAGACTAGAGTTCATTTTTAGTACCTTGAGGCTTGCATGTGTTAATGGCAAGTTCTCTCGCTGACAATCATGGGAATACATCAATTCTCCTTGATCGTTAGATCTTGCAAGTGTCTCAACATCAACTCATCTATTCGCACTTTGCACGATGTATTTAAGTACCTTGGCACTCATTGACATCAATGGTGAGATTGCCTCGCATTGGTTAATGACATTCATCAATGGTTGGTAATCCAATGACTTCTTTCCATGTTCGACATCGACACATTTATTTGCATGGTAAGAATTGTACCATCGCATTTTGTAGCAGGCGAAGACTATATATTTTGCATGACATCATCAGCAGTTTTACAGCATCATACTTCAGCCATATCAGGGTACCACAATTCTACTTTCAACTCTCATATTTTACTTCATCCAACCAAGTAGCAGTTCAGATCCTTCACTTCACATTCTATTATTCAGCAATATCAGCCACATTCCTATTGTATAAGTTCATCAACTTTTGGGTAAGTGGAGGTATGTTGTTTTCTAATCTTTAGCCATGTAATTCCTTAAATGCTAGAAAATGAATGAATTTAGAAAATTCCCTCACTACATTCCCTTTATCCTTTTCATAAACCTAATACATCTTAAGTTGGGGGGGGGAGACTATTCATTACCATTTTAGATATTCATCATCTCATTTACCCTTAATCAACATGTATTTCCCAAACTATGCTATATATATTAGCATGATTCATAATATGAAGAAAAAGGCTTTCTAATATGCATTGATGGTTCATCATTTCCAATGCATGTATACTTTTAAAAAATCTTATGTATTGCAGCAAAAATACAAGTAAAATGAGTGAATGTTGTTGACACAAGAACCAACATTTGTTATACTTATGGTTGTCACACAAGAACCAACCATAAGAAAAATTGCTGTCACTCATGCATTTCAAATTATGGAATGATTTACTGTTACATACCATCATCATGTAAAGCCTAGCTACAAAGCCAAAAGTTTTAAAGAGAATCAATGCATAGTTGCATGAAGACATGCAACCAGTCAAGTTGGGAGGATTGTTGAGCCACAAAAAGACCACATTTTATTCACCTTTCACGTACCATTTATCACCTTATTCCTATCTTATCCTTCCATAAAACCATTAATATTCACGACTTTCATAATAAATATGGGTTTATATTACCATTTTCTAAATCATTTATTTTTTAGTATTTTGAGTGAATATATGATTAATTATTGAGAAAAATAACATATTTTCATTATATTTTAAAGTTGGGTGAGTTTGGTGATGCTTACAAGTGTATTTGAAGACTTTAACAAGCTCAAAAGTGACCACCTAGCCTCAAATTCGAATTTCATCTTCTAGATGTGAGCTAACTTCAAGGAGAAGATCATGGAAATGTGGAGAGAATATCTCATCCAATATTTGTTGAGAATTTTAAGGGTTGAGTTGTAGATTTGTTGAGGATTTCGAAGGATAAGTTGAGAGAATAGTGGATATGTAATTATGATTAGTTATCTTGAATTCATGTATAAATAGGAGGGCTCTCTCCTCATTTTGGTTAGATATCTCTCTGGTGGTTTGGAAGTAGAGAATAGTTCATAGTTAGTCATAGAATAGGTGTTGAGTGTTATGTAATGGAGATGATGCTTAATGCACCTCCTTTGACTCTCTTATGTTAATATAGACTTCCAACAATTTCTTTCTTGTGAGTTGTTAGTATAGAATTTCAGTTTTTTTTTTTCTTATGCATTTTCAGTATTGATTTTATGTGAGCTCACAAGTTATTTTCAATTGCTTTATACCAGTTTATTTCATGCAATTTCAGTTTTTCTTTATCAAGTTAATTTATGCAATTTCATGTTTTCTACAATTAGATTTATTTCCATACAATTTCTTGTTTTCATATTAAATTAAGTTCAGCAACACTCTGCCCTTGCATATATTTTGTCTGTACCTCACAAGTTTACACTCTCTCTAGGTTGACAATTAAATCGTTGGATATCTGTTATAATTTGTTTAATATTTGCACCAACATATATTTATAAGTGAAATAGCTATTTTAATCGTAATGATCAAATGAATGTATTGAAACATTATCCTCATTTCTTTATTGAAGAAGAAGGCATATTAGTAGGATTCGAAATGGAGGAGGATGAAATAAAATCCATGTTAAAAAAGTTCTCAGATGTTAAGAGCCTGAGTCTTGATGGGTGGACAGTAGATTTCTTACTTCATTTTTTTATTTAGTTGGAAAATATTTAGTAGAGGCTGTGGAGGAATGTAGGAAAAAGGGACACATTCCTGGTAATATGAATGCTACATTTATTTTTCTTATTCCAAAGAAATATCAACCCGAATCCTTCAATTATTATAGGTCAATTTATTTATGTAACCTGATATACATAGTTATAAATATTGTAATTTCTACCAGTATCAAACCTATTTGGAGAAGTGTATCTCATAGAAGCAGTTTTTTATTATTATCAAACAAGCAGATCCTTGATGCAGTGGGAGTAGCTCATGAGTGTCTTCACTCCATTAATGCAAATACATTAATTCTTGTATCCTCAAAATGGATCTAATTAAAGCATATAATCAAGTTGATTGGTCATCTCTGAGGCTTGTCTTCCTACAAATTGGTGTCCCTTATGAGGTCACCAAGTGGATTATGGCTTGCATTACTTCAACAAACATTGTCATTTTTGTGAATGATTATCCTTCTTCTTTCTTAAGTAGTAGTAGAGGAATATCATGGGATTTTCCATTATATCCACTCTTGTCCCTTGACTAAGAAGCCTCATTCTTGTAGCAAACAAAGATAATAATTTCCAAGGTATTAATATATCTCAATCTCTCTCTATCTACCATCTATTTTTTTGTATATGTTATACTTATTTTTTGTAAGGGATTGGTGGATGATTGGAAGGATCTCCAAGATATTACTCACATTTTTGCTCAATAGTTGGAATGGATATAAGCCTGTAGAAGCCTATGTTTTTGTACTTATGTTTTGATATAGGGATTAAGCATCAAATTGCTCAATTTTTTCCATACAAAATGGAGCCTTTGGATGTTGGTTTTAAGTACCTTGGGTACTTTATTAGTCCTAATTGTTACAAGAAGGAGGACTAGTCTTGGTTAATAAAAAAATTTGCGAAGTGAATAAGCAATTGGACTTTCAAATAAATTTCAGTAGGTGGAAGATTGATCTTGGCTAAGACTGAACTATTAAAAGTACTCGAGTATATTGGTTCTCCCTTGCTAATATTCCATATTTGGTTATCAATATTGTCATAAAGGGTTGTTCCAATTCCTTTGGGTTTGTAATTTGAGTTCTAAAAGATTAATCTCTCCTCCCAGGAAAGTCTATAATTACCTAAGAAGATGGGGGGTTCAAGATTAAAGCATTTTGACTGGTTCAACTCTACTGTGAGAATGAAGATTCTTTGGTGTGGATTATCAGGTGACAACTTATGGAGCAATGTTTTAAAATCTAAATATATTAAAATTTGGATTGTTATCCAATGGATTCAAAAGCTATGCAAATCTGTCTCAAATGCTTTTATTTGTAGGAATTTCTTAAAATTATATCATTTTCTAGGTAAAAGACCTTCCTGGAAGATAGAATGTGGTGATCGAGTATTTGTGCAATTGGACCCTTTTGTGGGTGTTGAAGGAAACTATTCACTTTCCAAAAGACTAATATTTGTACTTAACCATACAAATACTCAGGTTTTCACTCAACTCAGGAAGGATGATACTATTTTGAAGATTCCTCTTATTGGTTAAGTGCTCAAGGTCTTGAACTCTTGAAGTATTACTTATAAATTTAAAAATCGATATTAACATGTTTAAAAGGATAGGTGTATAAAGAAAAGTTCAATTGGAAAATATTAATGTAAAATTACTTTTTTGTTATGAACTCTCCACTAAACTCAATAATTTTTTATTTTTCCAATTCTATGATGCACTCCAAAAGTCATGTAAATGTATTGTCAATATCAATAAAAATGGGAGAAAGGTAACTTTTTCTTTTTACCTTAGGAAAGACATTCTTGAATATTTAGATGAAGCAGAAGGTGAGAATGATTGATAAACGTGGTAAACTAAAGTCGTACAATCTACTTGAGAACAATCTCAAGTGTTGATTTTGAGAAAGCTGGTCATAAGCTGCTACAAATGAAGCTTGAACATATTCAATAGGCCATGATAATTTATATGTGCATGCCAAAGTGGCTATTTTATTTTCACTCAGATTATTTTCTACAATAATGAGGTGAACCTTATTAACTTATTCTACTTAAATGGCGACAAAGTGTTGAAATATTGTAACTTCAAAGGATATTCTAAATGTATTTTACTGATATAACCCAAGGGAGATGTTGTTAGTTGATGTAACCCAAAGGATATTCTAAATGTATTTTACTGATGTAAGTTGGGTCATTAGTACCCTAATGAATAATATAATATATTGTTTTGAGTCTTCCTAGGTGAAGTCCACCCAGACAATTTAGTGGGGCTGACTTGTTTAGGGTAAAAGTCAGTTGGCTCAATGTGTATAAATAGAAGAGTTGTGATTCTTATTTGAACATAGACTCACTCACTTGTGTAGTGCATAGGATAAAGAGAGAGACAAATCGACAAGGAGAAGAATAGCTGTGTTTTGGGGTTTTATCTTATACATCTTATACAGAGGAATTTTTGCTGGGTTTTCTTCCCCTTTAGGGTTTCCTAGGATACATATTGTATCTATCTTGTGATTATTTTTCTTTCAGTGATTATGCATATGTTATTGTTGTGAATTTGGATTGAACAATAATGATATCTAGTCTATAATACGAAATCTTAACATGGTATCAGAGCTAACATGAATATGACAATTTTCACAAAGTGAAACTCTCTCTCCTCCCTCTCTGAAAAAATTAGGGCTTCTACAAAAATTTGGAATTTGGAATATATTATTGCATAGAAATTTTATCCTCCCTAAAGCGCATCTATTAAGCCTAGGGTTGAAGTTTTTGGGTGCTTGAATCTTCGATAAATCCAAACCCTAGTTTGTTCCTGAACCAGAAAATTGCAGAAAACCAGAACCAGAAATTCTGCATAGCTGCAACCTCATAGGTAGGATTTGAAGGGTGAAGATTTGGGATCTCTAGAAATCAGTTGGACCAACCAACTTTCCTCAGTCAAGCGTATCTCTTGGTAAGGTCAGTTTTTCATTTTGAGAAATTTCAAGTTTTAGTGACCTCCTGGACAGGATGGCCCCAGGCATTAAGCTTGAGGACAAGCTAGAAGGCATAGAAAAATTCCTATATTAGAAGTATAGGATTGGTCTCAGTTTTGAAAGAGAATGGCCTTGAGAAGTACATCAAGGATGAGATTTCATAACCCAAAGAAGATGAAGCTAAGGAGAAGCATGAACAAGACCTAATCAAGGAAATGAGGATCATTGTTGATTCTATCAAAGATCACTTGATCCCTCAAGTGTCATTCAAGAAGACACCTAATAAAATGTAAGATGCACTTTCCAGAATGTATGAGTGAAGGAACATCAATAGAAATATGAATATGAGAGCTCAATTGAAGGGCACCAAGATGAGCAAACGAGAATCAATTCAATATTACTTCATAAGGGTCTCCCGTTTCAGAGAACAACTAAGTGTTATTGGAGACACCCTTGATGAGGATGAACTAGTTATGATTGCTCTCAATGGTCTCACTAGACCTTGGGACTCATTCATACAGACTCTATGTTCCAGAAAATAAAGTATGAAGTTTAACATAGTATGGGAAGATTGCATTCAAGAAGAAGCTAGAGTAGCCAACAGAGAATCTCTACTTAGAGAAGATGAGCAGGCTCTAGCCATCCATACTAAAGGAAGAAAACAATCAAACTTCAAGAAGAGTAATCATAAACCTTCAAAGAAGAAGTTTCAAAAGAAGAAGAAGGATTACTCAAAGTATCGATGCTACAATTGTCATAAGATAGGACACCTTGCCAGAGAGTGTCCACCACCAAATAAGAACAACAACAATAAAGAGACATCATGCTCATCTAGCTGAAGATGGGGATGAAGAAGAAGAAAGACCTCGAATGAGACTAACTAGAGGAGAATATGTAGAAGAAATGTACTATTCTCTGCAATCTTTGTGTATGTAACACCTAGAGAAGATACATGGCTTATTGATAGTGGTGCTTCAAAGAATATGACAGGGAAGAAGAAAACTCTGTCAAGACTTGAAGAAAAGAGCTCTCCTTGGAAAGTATCATTGGGAGATGACTATTAATATCTCATCAAAGGTATTGGTGAATCAAGATACAAGCTAATTGACTCTGGGACTTCCATGAAGATGAAGGAAGTACTGTATGTTCCAGGTTTGAAAAATAACTTACTTTGGGTGTGTGCAAGAAGTTGAGGGTCTCTTTTGGCGCGTTAGATGCAATACAAAACTGAAAAAACAGGAATTCATCAACTTGGACGCATATTTTGAGACACTTACACAATGAATTTTGTGATCAGTAAAAAAAAGAAATGTAGGAAATTGAATGACCTTTACAAATATATTTTTTTTTCTATTGAAAATGTTGTTAACTATCTAAAGTTAGATAAATTTTAACGGGCACTTTTTATTTTTTGGACAAATTATAAGGTATATGTTTTTGTGGGTGCAGCGTCTGAGTGTCTAAATGATGGAATAAACTTACGAAAATCGATATACATATAGAGAACATATAGGACTAGTGCACGACTATTTTTCC
>LPNX010339345.1:0-12493 GCA_001517045.1 Pseudotsuga menziesii
CATCATCCTCATCCCCATCATCATCATCACCTTCATCATCAACATCATCATCAACATGATCATCATCACCACCATCATCAACGTGAACATCCTCATCATCATCCTCATCATCATCATCACCATCGTCATCATCTTCATCATCACCATCGTCATCATCATCATCATCATCACCATTCCCATCATCATCTTCATCATCCTCATCATCATCATCATCACCATCAACATCATCTTCATCATCTTCGTCTTCATCTTCATCATCATCATCATCCTCACCATCATCACCAACTTCACCACCATCATCATCATCATCATTAACATGATCATCATCAACATCACCATCATCACCATCGTCATCATCATCACCATCAACATCATCTTCATCATCTTCGTCTTCATCTTCATCATCATCATCATCCTCACCATCATCATCACCTTCACCATCATCATCATCATCATCAACATGATCATCATCATCACCATTAACATTTTGAACATCATAATCATCATCCTCATCAACATCACCATCAACATCATGAACATCACCGTCATTCATCATCATCATCATCATCATCACCATCAACATCATGAACATCATCATCATCATCCTCATCCCCATCATCATCATCACCTTCATCATCAACATCATCATCAACATGATCATCATCACCACCATCATCAACGTGAACATCCTCATCATCATCCTCGTCATCATCATCACCATCGTCATCATCTTCATCATCACCATCGTCATCATCATCATCATCATCACCATTCCCATCATCATCTTCATGATCCTCATCATCATCATCATCACCATCAACATGATCATCCTCATCCTCATCGTCATCATCATCCTCATCATCATCACCATCATCATCATCATCATCATCATCACCATCAACATCATCTTCATCATCTTCGTCTTCATCTTCATCATCATCATCATCCTCACCATCATCACCAACTTCACCACCATCATCATCATCATCATTAACATGATCATCATCAACATCACCATCATCACCATCGTCATCATCATCACCATCAACATCATCTTCATCATCTTCGTCTTCATCTTCATCATCATCATCATCCTCACCATCATCATCACCTTCACCATCATCATCATCATCATCAACATGATCATCATCATCACCATTAACATTTTGAACATCATAATCATCATCCTCATCAACATCACCATCAATATCATGAACATCACCGTCATTCATCATCATCATCATCATCATCACCATCAACATCATGAACATCATCATCATCATCCTCATCCCCATCATCATCATCACCATCAACATCATGAACATCATCATCATCATCCTCATCCCCATCATCATCATCACCTTCATCATCATCATCATCATCATCATCATCATCAACGTGATCATCATCACCACCATCATCAACGTGAACATCCTCCTCCTCCTCCTCATCATCATCATCATCACCATCGTCATCATCATCATCATCATCACCATTCCCATCATCATCTTCATCATCCTCATCCTCATCCTCATCATCATCATCATCAACATGATCATCCTCATCCTCATCGTCATCATCATCCTCATCATCATCACCATCAACATCATCTTCATCATCTTCGTCTTCATCTTCATCATCATCATCATCATCCTCACCATCATCATCACCTTCACCATCATCATCATCATCATCATCAACATCACCATCATCACCATGATCATCATCATCACCATCAACATCATCTTCATCATCTTCGTCTTCATCTTCATCATCACCATCATCCTCACCATCATCATCACCTTCACCATCATCAGCATTATCATCATCAACATGATCATCATCATCACCATTAACATCGTGAACATCATCATCATCATCCTCATCATCATCACCATCAACATGATGAACATCACCGTCATTCATCATCATCATCATCACCATCGACATCATGAACATCATCATCATCATCCACATCATCATCACCATCAACATTGTGAACATCACCGTCATTCATCACCTTCATCATCATCATCATCATCATCATCATCACCACCATCATCAACGTGAACATCCTCATCATCATCCTCACCATCATCATCATCATCATCATCATCCTCATCATCATCATCACCGCCATCATCAACGTGAACATCCTCATCATCATCCTCACCATCATCATCATCATCACCATCGTCATCATCATCACCGTCAACATCATGAACATCATCATCATTCATGTGTAAGTAAACACAAAGTATATATACTATTGAGTTCAAAACTTTACAAACATTGATCACCTCAATTAGCTTTTGTATATAGAAGTTATGTCTCTATCTAGGTGACCTATTTTGGTTACCACCATGGCCTTATAATGGATATTACCTAGGATTCCATTACTCACACCTATAGACATACTTAGGTATCACTTAGCCGTGCACCCACCTCATTGATTATACTTAGCAGGATTGCGTGCGCGTTTTGGCCACACAAATCGCGTGCGCGATTTGCCTTTATATACCTCGTGCGCGTTTCTTGACTGTTAAAAAAAACACAGAATTGCCTTTGTCTGAGAGCAACTCCAATTAGCGCGCATTTTTGAAAGCAACAACATGAGTTTGTCCATAATACTCACAATCTACACATTCTACAGCATTCCTTTTGTTATGCAGGTGCAGCATTGAAGATATCTTTCGTGGTTGAGGAGCACACATGATAAGATATCAAGCTTCAATGTCATTTCATGGTGATGGTGGATATAAGTTTCATTTGCTTATTATTCAAGAGAAGCAAAGGTAAATTTTCCCATTCATTATTGTTTTGATGGGAAACAATTGAGAAGTAAGATTGAAACACATTGACCGATCAATAGTTATAAAGCAAGTTAAAGGATTGGAAGCTTGTAATTGAGGAGCAACAAAAACAAACTATATTGACATTGATCATTGTGGTGATGGGTAATGTATGTAACCGAGGAAGAAAATCAGCAAGGAAGAAGAGACCTCAAGAAGTCATCGAAGAAGAGAAAGAAAAGAAAAGAATAGACATGATGAATTGGAGGCTTTCTTTGGAAATTAATCCAAATCCAATTATAGAGGATACAACGGTTCATCCTATTAATCCAGTACAAGAAAAAGGAAGCATTCACTAGAGGGACCTTCAATTTCCACAATAGTTGTTGAACAAGCACCCCATGGAAGTATTCAAGAAGCAAAATGTAGGTGCTCATTAGGGGATGTTTCAAATCCCACATCAAGTCAAAGTGATAAGTTACCATCTCAAGACGAAGCTCATGAAGAGGCAGTGTACATGGAGCCTACTGTTGAAGAAGAAAACATTAACTGGACCATCGATGATGATATTGGACTTCCACCATCCAACTACCAGGAAGACAGTGAAGGACAACAAGTTGCTACTGAAACGCCAGAGCGTATTGTTGATGCACTGGAAGATAGAAATCCAACCCCCTTGCCTCCATTAGAAAGCACACGTCGAAGAACTCCGAAGCGTATACAAGTTGATTAAGGACTCCTCAATTCCATGGAAGGTACGCTATCTAAGCGTAGTATTGCTTATCAAACTCAACAGATACTAAATAAATATTTTGAGGAGAAATGTGATGGAGATAAATGTAGATTATTTTTATCATTGTTAAAATCTAGGAGCATGACTATTGTTAGGAAATCGTTAGGGATAAAGATGATAAAGCCTTCTGGACCAAGTTCTCATATAGTTAAAAGCTTAGTCACATGCCTTTGGTAAAATTGGTAAGAACACACGGTCAAATGACCGCAATGCGGCTCGTCGTGTGTTGTCATAAGCAATTGTAAATAAGAACACCAGGGTCCTTCGTTTACTCAAGTCTACATCTAAACTAGTTAAAATGAATGTAAAAACCCTCCATAAGTATTCTATTAGAAGAGAACATCTCGACACAACCTCCCACACAGATTTTTGGGCCTTTATTGGTCGGTTTCCACGTCGTGACATGAAGCTAGTTGATGCAGTAAAGGGACTAGTGCAGAGTTTTTGGCATGATCACACAAGGCCTTCTTCAAACCGGAAGGATGTACTAAAACTTAGAAGGGGTTCAAAGGACCGTGAACCACATATTAAGCATTTTCTTGATATAACATAGACAGAACTATATGAGAAATTTAGGAATGAACATAGAAAATTGAATTTGGGGCAAATATCTTTTGAGAAATGTAAGCCTTGGTATGTTAGAATAAATACTCTTTGTAACACTTGTTGTTGTAGATACCATGTAGAATATGAATATTACTATGAAACATTTTTGTACATTCGTCGTGTGTTACATACTAACCATGTGCAGGATTGCTCCTTGACAATACCACCAACCTCATCAAGAGAATTCATTCATAGTATCATGTGCAATAGGCCTGAGGGGCAAACTTACTGTGCAAAATCCTGTTTGGATGGAACTTGCTCCAACTGTGCTGGAATGGCATTATTGAGCTAATGTATGCACAAGACTGGAGACAATGAATTTGGGAATATGGTTACAGACATGAAAATTTTCAAATATATCAGCTATGAAATAGTCCTAGGGAAAGAAAGCAAAAAAATACAATTGGTGACATCTCAGGTACATCCATGTATCTATAAAACTATGTTCAGAACAGTTGCATTTCATTCCTTACTTACAAAAAAACCTGATATTGAGAACATTTTGTGTCAAAGGTACAAGTTAGTGTCTTCGTCAAGGAATTTATTGAAAAGACACGTCAATATGTTTAGCATGTCCACTTGGCACGATGGCAGGATGAAAAGTTTAGAATATGCAGAGACTCATTTCCTCGTGGAACTATACTTTCAATAGTTGATTTTGCCGAGAACTACACTCTGCAACCTCAAAATGAGATCCAAAGTCAGTATTATCACTCTGAGCAGGTTTCCTTGATGGTGCATATCACATATAGGCATGGCCCGAACAGTAGTGAAGAGCATAGAGAAATTCTAAAGGAATATCACTTCTACATAAGTGATGATAGGTGCCATGACTTCCACTATGTATGTCATTGCTTCATCATGTTCTATACTCATTTGAAGGGTAGGAACATACAGATGGATCAACACTGGATTTGGTCTGATGGATGTGCTGGTCAGTTAAAAAATGCACGCATATTTCAATGGATGTGTTCATTGCATAAAAACTACAAAGTTCCACATATGTGGAACTATTTTGAGACTGGGCATGGTAAAGGAGAGCATGATGGAGCCGGAGCATGTGTCAAAACAGCCATACGAAGAGAGGAATTGAAATTATCTACAACATATACTATTCGAAATGCTCAATCTATAGCCAGGTGGTGCACGTCAGTAATGGGAGAGGAATCAGCTATGCGAGCAGAATCCACAAGAAAGAGACACGTGGAGAGATTTTTTTGGGAGGTGGTAGACATAGATCATTCACATGCATGGGAATGCAAGATTGTTCCTGGGACTCGTGGCTTTCATTCGGTTCGAAGCTCTGATAACCCAATATTTGAAATTTGGACCAGAAAACTCGCTTGTTTTTGCCCGCCTTGTTGTGATGGTGACTGGGATGTGTGTGAATCATTGGATTGGTTTGATGGATGGGATCGCATATCACTTCCACTTGATCAGCGTGTGATTGTTGAGTTAACTCCGTTGGAAGAAGACCAATCGTCTATTTCTATAGATTTTGATCATGTATCAAACCTTGTACAACTTGGTATGACGCATTTCCTTAACATTTTTTTGTAAAATTTACGTAGTTTTGAAACTCACATTAATGGCCTTGTATCACATGAAAAATATTTGATCATATACCTACAATCATACTATGCAGGACACATATACGCAGTGGTTGCCTCAAAAGATAGTGAATGGGGTGGTGATTACTAGTTGGCACGTTGTATAGAGGGAAAGAAAACCCTCATTATGTCCATGACCGATGATGAAAACAACCACTTCCCCATCGGGTCTATGTTTGTTAAAGGTGAATATCTTACACATGACAACAATGCAAGAAAGAAGGGTGGATATGTTTACAGGGATTACAAACCAGGTGCAAGTGTGTATCACTTTACCAACTTAATTATTGGTACAAACCTCCAGGTACGAACAATGCCTAGTCGGAATTCATCGAAGGTACGCTACTTCTTACCGGATACAGAGCACGAGAGACTAATGGAGACCATCATCATAAGAGATGATCCGGAGGGCTTGGTTGTATGATAATAGGTGGGATCTAGCATGATGAGGTATGTATCATAATTTAAATTTCCCCATGTATGTTTCTTATGAATATGTCAATTTTGTGTTCTTGATATGCAAAATTTTCCATAATGTTGTTTATAAATATGCCAAAAGTTCTCTTGTATGTCAAGTTAATGAACATGCCATCATTTAAGCCCTTCTTTGTAATTGTTCAAAATTTTGTTAAGAAATCCCATCATTTAAGTCACTTGCACCGATGAGAAAACAATGCAACATAATTTCCCAAAAAAACAACATATTACTTAAAAAACTTGATTTTCATGTGGTCATACAAAATATCCATAGATAGGAATTATATATTTTGAAAGCTTATTCAATTTTCTACATTTCATCTTCTTTCAACATATTCAAATTTATTGTGTAAATACCTTGAATCGCCCCTCCAAGACAATAGATTGTTGGTTTTCCATGTTTGTATTTCCATTCACATGTCCTAAGAGACCATTCCCAATACCCTAAAGAAAAATCTTGAGAGTGTAACCCTTAACCTAATAAGTTCTATAATATGCATGGTGTAGGTTTATATCTATAAACAAAAGCTATATTAAAGAAAAACCAATGTTTTTAACTCAAAAATTAAATTATACTGTTGATGCAACATGTTAACACTAGTACATGTGTATATTTTTTCCAAGATGTCACTTGGCATGCATGGACGGTAACGCACCGTAGATTTACTTAGGCATGTTTATCAGCCATACTTACTAGGGTTTTTCTCAAATCGATGCTCGGGCCTCTGATCGACAAACCGTCGATTCCGTTGGATTCGTGATGTGGGATTTTAGCTAGGGGGGGGCCTCTCCCTCCTGTCCATTGCTCGATGCCCTCCGTCTACAGTGGTTTCTGAAGCTAGGGTTTCTCTCAGTAGGGGACAATGCAGTCATGCCAATGAGGGCCAAAGCTGGAAAGCCACGGATGGTGGGGGTGCAGTTGGCATTGCCATATTTCCCATGCCCAAACACACTAGCAAGAGTTGACAGAATTCAAAATTGCTGCTCTGTGAGGGTTTTTGCGCACCGTGACCAAGTCCACTAGGTGTCCCTCAACGGTATCTGGAGGTGACCTGCAACTCGCCATAGATCGATGCTCAGGCCTCCGATCAATGAAACTTCGATTCCGTTGGATTCGTGACGTGGGGTTTTAGCTAGGGGGGGGGGCTCTCCCTCTTGTCCATTTCCCGGTGCCCTCTGTCTACGGTCGTTTCTGGAGCTAGGGTTTTGCTCAGTAGGGGACAATGCAGTCACGCCAAAAAGGGCCAAAGCTGGAAAGCCACAGATGGTGGGGGTGCGGTTGGCATTGCCATATTTCCCATGCCCAAACACACTAGAAGGAGTTGACAGAATTCAAAATTGCAGCTCTGTGAGGTTTTTTACGCACCGGGCCCAAGTCCACCAGGTGTCCCTGAACGGTACCTGGAGGTGACCTGCAACTCGCCATAGATCGATGCTCAGGCCTCCGATCGACGAACCGTCGATTCTGTTGGATTCGTGACATGGAATTTTAGCTAGTGGGGGGGCTCTCCCTCCTGTCCATTGCCCGGTGACCTCTGTTTACGGTGGTTTCTGGAGATAGGGTTTCGCTCAGTAGGGGACAATGCAATCACGCCAATGAGGGCCAAAGCTGGAAAGCCACGGATGGTGGGGGTGCGGTTGGCATTGCCATATTTCCCATGCCCAAACACACTAGTAGGAGTTGACAGAATTCAGAATTGCAGCTCTGTGAGGTTTTTTGCGCACCGGGCCCAAGTCCACAAGGTGTCCCTGAATGGTATCTGGAGGTGACCTGCAACTCGCCATAGATCGATGCTTGGGCCTCCGATCGACGAACCGTTGATTCCATTGGATTCATGACGTGGGATTTTAGCTAGGGGGGGACCTCTCCCTCCTGTCCATTGCCCAGTGACCTCCGTCTACGGTCGTTTCTGGAGCTAGGGTTTCGCTCAGTAGGGGACAATGCAGTCACGCCAACGAGGGCCAAAGCTGGAAAGCCACGGATGGTGGGGGTGTGTTTGGCATTGCCATATTTCCCATGCCCAAACACACTAGCAAGAGTTGATAGAATTCAAAATGGCCGCTCCGTGAGGTTTTTTTGCGCATCGGGCCCAAGTCCACCAGGTGTCCATGAACAGTATCTAGAGGTGACCTGCAACTCGCCATAGATCGACGCTCGGGCCTTCGATCGACGAACCATTGATTCCGTTGGATTCGTGAAGTGGGATTTTAGCTATGGGGGGGCCTCTCCCTCCTGTCCATTACCCGATGCCCTCCGTCTAAGACATTAATAATGCAAAAAATCACCACATATGACTTCATAGGCATCCAAAGACATTAATAATACAAAAAATCACCACATATGACTACATAGGGTACATGTGGTGGTATATAAATCCATGAACAATACCTCAAAGCACCAAACATGACTTCACATGGGTATCTATGGCACTATGTATCTAGGTTTTGTCACCTTGGTGCCTTAGACATGGTCAGTGGAGGAGACATGAACTTTAGGATCTAAATCAATCTTCTATCCATCTATGGATAAGTAGATTGCCTCCAACAACCACACATGGATTGTTGAGAGTACCATTAGCCTATGATTGAGGATGTCAGTTCCATTAGGTAGTTTTAAGCATTATGTATAGGTTTCCTAAGGCCTTAGTAATGGAATTCCAAGGAAGAATATCATTCCTTTTTCCCTAAATAAACCATTAAAGCACCTAGAGCCATGAACAATGCCTCAAAGCAAAACTCATAATGTTGCATGGGTATCCATTATTCTATGTATCCCACTATTATGGTCTTATGGCCTTGGAAACGGTCAATGGAGGAGACCTAAACCTCGATCCCTAAAGGAATATTTTATCCATGTAGGGACAAGAAGGTATCCTTCACCAACAACACGTGGCCTCCTTAGATTATCATTGGACCATGAATGATAATGTTTGTACCATTAGGTGGATTTTCGAAATGGATTTTTGAAATATGTACATGTCTTAGGGCCCTGGGAATGTATTTCCAAGGAAGAACACCATGCCTTTATCCCTAAAGAAACCATTGAGCCATCGAGAGCCATGAATAATGCCTTGAAGAAACAAGCATGATAGTGTGATGGTATCCATGGAACTATGTATCCATGTCTTGTATATTGGGGCCTTGGATTATTTTCAACAATAATATTGGATATAATATTGAGTATCCTTGATATTTGACTATAATATTGATGCCATTATAATGTTGTCAACACTAGGCATGATTGTTGCCACTTTGCACATGGGTTAAGCAATAATCGAACACTAGCTAGTTCATAGGATCATAACACAAGAAAAAACCATAAATCATCCACTTTAAGAAGACATTCTTTAAATTTTCCTCCTAAATAAAATTGCATCTCCTTAGATAGATCCAAGAGAGACCCGAAACCATCCCAAGAATAAAAATATGAAAACTTATCCTCAATCTCAATTAAAAGTATGTGATCATGATTATTTTTTAGCCTTTTCCAATGAAATAGAGGCCTTCTAGATATAGTTTGGCAAATAAAATCGGGCCTTCAATGTGTGTTTTATGGATTCAGAATCTTTAAAGAGGCCTCAAGTCACAACATTAAAACTCTCAACGACATATTTACCCTCTAAGAAGGGACATGAGTTGCATATCTGGATTTAGCAGTTCTAATTTTTTAGAATATTAAATCATCAATGCCTTGTTGGGTTAACCACAACACACTATTTTAATTATTTATTTGTTCATTTAATTGGTTTCTTTGTGCACTGGACATCCCTTGTATTGTTTCCTGATCTCATTATATATATCTCATTTCTATTTGTTCTCGTCATTCTTGAGATATTAGGAACGATCTCATATGAATAAACCAAAATTAATCATTTTTCTCTATTTAAATTGGTCATTGATCTTCACCCAAACCGATGTTAGACACCATTCAAACAAATGCAATGAGTTGGATGCCTTATAACTATTTTTTATAGTCGAAAAATGGACTTAATTGTCCTCTCGAAACTTAAGGATCCTCTTAGTTTTGAATTGGAAGCTTTCCCTTTTGTTTGTTTTCGAAACAACATGCCTCCTTCGACCTATATTCATTATGTTCATTGAGGTCAATAGAGTTTTTTATCAACGAAAATGAAGAATTGGGCATTTCCACAGGTCAATAATCAGGAAACCATAGATGATGGATATGTTCCTTCTGAGTGGCTTTGTTGGGATATTCTATCAATTAATTCATCATGTTTATGAGATGAATGGAATTTATCTTTTGTCACGTGTTGGATGTGGAGAAATTATCGGCTTCAAATTGGAAGTGGGAATCAATACTTGAAGCTTTTTACACCCTTTTTATATGCCAATACTGAAAGTGTTGAGTTTACGTTGGTGTCTGTACCACTATCTTAATTCCCTCTGATTTATTATTGATTTTTGGCCACATGAGACCTTGGTCATTTCTTTTTCTTTAAAGCAAACATATCTTGATAATTGATTTTTGGTCACATGAGACCTTGGCCATTTTGGCCATTTTTATGAATCTGACATGTCTTGCCGTGATACTTTTTCGACGACCATTCGATACTATACTAGTTGGATTGGGTCTATGGGAGGGTTTAGGTTTATCTACTAGTATGAAATTGATGAAGGGTTCTTGTTCTATCACATGGAACAACTTGATTATGTCGGTGTCATGTTTAGCTTGATTATGCAACTATCATGTTTTGGTGTATTTGTTGTACCAATTGGAGAAGTCCACAGATCAATGCTCGGGCCTCTAATCGACAAACTGTCGATTCCGTTGGATTCGTGACGTGGGGTTTTAGTTAGGGGGGGCCTCTCCCTCCAGTCCATTTCCCGATGCCCTCCGTCTATGGTGGTCTCTGAAGCTAGGGTTTCGCTCAGTAGGGGACAATGCAGTCACGCCAACGAGGGCCAAAGTTGGAAAGACACGGATGGTGGGGGTGCGGTTGGTATTTCCATATTTCCCATGCCCAAACACACTATCAGGAGTTGACAGAATTCAAAATTGCCGCTCCGTGAGGTTTTTTGCGCACTGGGCCCAAGTCCACTAGGTGTCCCTGAACGGTATCTGGAGGTGAGCTGCAACTCGCCATAGATCGATGCTCGGGCCTCTGATCGATGAACCATCAATTCTGTTGGATTCGCGACGTGGGATTTTATCTAGGAGGCGGCCTCTCCCTCCTATCCATTGCCCGGTGACCTCCGTCTACGGTCGTTTCTGGAGCTAGGGTTTCGCTCAGTAGGGGACAATGCAGTCACGCCAACGAGGGCCAAAGCTGGAAATCCATGGATGGTGGGGATGTGGTTGGCATTGCCATATTTACCATGCCCAAACACACTAGTAGGAGTTGACAGAGTTCAAAATTGCCGCTCCGTGAGGTTTTTTGCCCAACGGGCCCAAGTCCACCAGGTGTCCCTGAACGGTATCTGGAGGTGACCTGCAACTCGCCATAGATCGACGCTCGAGCCTCTGATCGACGAACCGTGGATTCCGTTGGATTCATGACATGGGATTTTAGCTAGGGGAGGGGCCTCTCCCTCCTGTCCATTTCTCGGTGACCTCCGTCTATGGTCGTTTCTAGAGCTAGGGTTTCGCTCAGTAGGGGACAATGCAGTCACGCCAACGAGTGCCAAAGCTTGAAAGCCACGGATGGTGGGGATGCGATTGGCATTGCCATATTTCCCATGCCCAAACACACTATCAGGAGTTGACAGAATTCAAAATTGCCGCTCCGTGAGGTTTTTTGCGCACCGGGCCCAAGTACACCAGGTGTCCCTGAACGATATCTGGAGGTGACCTGCAACTCACCATAGATCGATGCTCAGGCCTCTGATCGATGAACCGTTGATTCCGTTGGATTCGTGATGTGGGATTTTAGCTAGGGGGGGGCTCTCCCTTCTATCCATTACTCGATGCCCTACGTCTACAGTGGTTTCTGAAGCTAGGGTTTCTCATAACTAGAGGCATAATTCAACTTGTAATGTGTCTTATACAACCATTATCCTACAAGATCTTTCTTGGAATGTGTGCCCTAGAGGCATGTTCAAACTGATGTAAAGTCTTCTTATTATATGCTCATGTACAAAGTTCCTTTAATGTTGAGTTCTCAGTCTTTGGATTGTATTGTAGTTCCTTTAATGCTGAGTGATTAGTCATTGGGTGCATGAGGTTTGTTGAATAGTGTTGTTGGTTGTTGATGAAA
>LPNX010339345.1:12751-71969 GCA_001517045.1 Pseudotsuga menziesii
TTATAACTTCTCTTGTTTTTCCTGGACCCTGATGCTCTTCAGCTCCATCTACGACCACTGTGCATCTCTGGCGACTGCAAATCAATGACAATATTTCTTGATTAGGTAACTAAGCTAGTACTGTCCATCAATAACAAAGTTTGAAAATTTAAAATATGACTCAATTGTAAATTAAACAAATACTCACTGCATCCGTCGGGGGTATAGGCTCCTGTGGTGTCGAGGGTGTAGGTGCCTCTGGTGTAATCGACCTTGCAGCGAGCTTCCTTACCATGCTTCTCTGCGAATAAAACAAAATATGTCAATTATCTCAAGAATTATCAACATGTACATGAATGAGAAAGTATTAATCAATTATGTAAAAAATGAATATTTCACTGAAAAAACCATTTCTATGAGATGAGGCTGGTGCTCTTCAGTAGTAAGAGGAGCCGTAGGTTGAACATCAGCCTCAGTTGCATGCACTAATGGACCAGGGCATGGCTACATTCACCAAATGATTAAATAGTTAGACATCGTGCATGTCCAGAAACAATACAAATGAAATGTACAATTACAATTATTCAAGTAGATGTACCTCACTGTGACTTATCCCTATTGTATATGCGACATTGACAGTGGCATCAACAATCCCACTAAGGTCTGGCATGGATGACTCTACATGCTGATGCTGTAAACATGCGAATATAACATTAAGAAAAACCTCTTGTGAAGTGAATACATAGCTAACCAACAACTGCCATTGGAAGTGTGTACATTACCGTGGGATGAGTAGGTTGATCCTCATGCATAGCTGCTCTGTTCAAGGATGAGGGACCTCGTCTGGTGTAAACAAACCCTTATCTATGTTTGGACTATTGGGAGATCTATACCAAAGAGGTGGTGCAGGGATCTGTGATGACGTTTGCATTCATAAAGTGTTACCATAGTTAGACATGGATTTGAATGGATGGAATAATATGTACTGAAAAAATAACATGTTGTAATATACTTACCCCTTCCTGGGACATATCTCCACCACGGGAGTGACCGCTTCCATCAATTTGGTGCTCGTCTTCAGATGCGTCTAGCATCTGCAAGTTTAAAAATTATATTTACATTAGTGATCTCTATAAAGGAGTGTACAGTAAGAAATTTAAATAATTCAAACAAGATTCAATCATAACCCATGTACTTACATTCTTTAAGTAGTCGTAAATACCACCTTGGACTATGTCGTTGATATCTTCATCTTCAGCATCACGTTCCAAGTGGGCTTCCTGCAACTTCAAAAATTGTAAATATTAGACATTTTAATAAATTAATCAAGACTAACAAATGCATTAACAAAATTATACATGTAATAACAAAATGACAAGTGTTTAAATATTACCTCAACTGTGGTTCTCTGGCTCTTGGGTAGAACCGCACCGGGTGCAGTACCACCCCCGTGAGAGGCATCAAACTCCCACAAGAGTAAATATTGCATATATATTACGAATCTTTTAATATGTTAGATATAGTATGGAACAATTAAAAATTGAGTTCAATAATAGAGTTTTAAAACAAAGTCCTTACCTGACCACTAGTCATCGTACTGGAACCATGTCTTGGTCCAGGACCATAACAGGGTCCCCCACACGATGTGCAGACGTGCGGCTCGCTCTGAGGCACATCAGATGTTGGTCTATCCCCACCAACAGATGTCCCTCCACCACCAGAAGCTGGTGGTTGTACACCAGCAGAGGAAGAGGGCGCTCTCTGGTCAATAGTGGCCGTGTGTCGAGAGACCATCTTAGCTAGAGTAAAAAATGCATCCTGTCTCTGGGAAACCATGTCATGTGCAGGAGGGATGTCTGCCCTCGGTAGCTGGGCACAGGGTGCAGGTATCTGTGGATTGGAATCTCTATGCCTAGCATGGGGTCGATGTTGGGGAATTCCCCTACCAACTCCCTGGAAGCCCAACATGTCAAAATAGTTGATATGTTTCCCCATCACAAACTCTGCATACAATTTTCGGAGGAAGTACATCGGTACTTCCCTATTGTTGTGAGGAGGGATGTCAAAAACCATGTACCACCTATCCATCCAGTTGTCTCTGATGGGTGGAAAAGTGCACCACTCAATAGAAATATGTGCCCTACCGATCTCTGGGATGTTATCCATCCCAGGAACTCTAAACAATGAATAGATGGCTTGTTTTGTTATTTTCAGCTTTTTACCTCATTGTAACTCAAGCCATCAGCATACTGTTGCCTTTTTCTCTCCCTGTATGATGCGATGCTATACAACGCATCATTCGATCTTGCGATCATATCAACAATAGATAATAATGAATCTGACAGGAAGCAGCGGAGCTCATCTCCACCCCTCCAAGCTGAACCTATCTCTCTCAAATGGCCAATGAACCTCAGTATCTCTGCGTTGTTACGATCCATAGTAGCCACTGCAATCATAAATAGAAATAAAATATCATTAGAAATATAAACACATGATATAATGACATATATAAGAACTGAAAACTGTATAACTATTGACATATAAACTAAATCTATCATGTAAATTTAAATATTGATCTTGAATTTTACAATAAAGAATAGGCGGCATAAGCTATTTAGAGTGTTAGTCTATTCATATAAGCTATTTATTGTTAATTAGAGGGGATATTGTTGAATGAAGTTGGTAATCAAATTCTAAGCCATTTATTAATAATGAAGATTATTATCATTTTGATGAGGGTGAATTTCTAACCCATCCTTATTTATTAGTGATCATTAGTCTCTCATGAGGTAAGAACAAGATGAGTTAACCTGGTTTCATCATTATACTATGCCTACACCAATTAAAAACTTAAAGGGCATGTGGAAGCATGACACCCTTGGTATCAAATATGATTACTAAACATCCATAAAAAAGGCATATGTATTTCATTCATTATGAAGAAAATTTGAAGAAAATGAATATGTATTGTTGATTGCCATATAAGTGATGTATGATTTAAATGTTTAGGTAGTATAAATAAGAAATAGGAGTACAATCGAAAGTTGTGCCTAGAATATGAGCTAAATATTTTTTATTTAGAAATGACTCGCACAAGTGCACACATATCATAAGGAGAAGAAAATTGAACCCAGAAAACATATGAAAATAGGAAAGTGTGTAGAAGTGGGTCAATGAAATAGAATGAAGTTGATGAATAATATTTATTTGGAATTTCAAAAAAATCACTTGTGCATGTAGTGTCACATGGGTGGGTGAATAGTATAAAAATATGTAATAAATTAGTATTTCTATATTCATTTGAGAAATGCCTTTAGCTAAAGAGATTATAAAAGAAAGGCTTGATCTGGACAGATCATATATTTGCACCTTAAACTTGGATGATTGTTGTAGTGCCAATATTTTTTGGTGAATTGTTGATGAATTTTGTCTAAATTTTGAGTTATTATTGAGAGGTGAGGTTCCTATCAGTCTTCATGAATATCCATTCATATGAGTGAAGATTTTCCCACATTGATATTTCAATTTATGGCAGCCTAGAAACTACTGGTTACACTCTTCCCATGAATCATTTCATCTACAGCAACAAAATCTTGAACTTCTTCTCCACATGAAGACCCATGACTATATACTGTCAGGAGAATGATGATGGAATACAAAAGTGGAAAGCATGAGGGTAGTAGAAATCATGGAAAGATGTATACATGTCTTTCCCTTGATGATGACATTGCCAAAGCACACTTATTATTCTTGTGGGATGAGTATGGAAGTTGTTATACTGACATTGCTCTAATTTTGAAAGCAATTGAGTTAGAATATAGGAGGTTGGGTCTTGGTTGCGTCAAGCTCTTATGAAGAGGGACAAGGATATGTAGCAAAATATGGAGTCATGAATCCCTAACGTAGGGACCTATCAAACCCATGACAACGAATATGTTAAAATGTTTAATTTATATTGGCAAATGAATTCATTGCTCAAGAAATCACTATTAGATAGTAGAGAACCGGGCATTAAGATGGAATTTTACAATAAATTGATGTAGAAAATGAAAAAAACATGACAAAAATTGAAGAAATTACCTCACAAAGGGAAGGTTAAAATCCAAAGGTGGAGATGGTAGGTTCAATCACACCCAAAATAGCGTATGCACAGTCGAGGTTTCGTCCAATAGTCGCACCGAAAATGAGAAAGGGATGGTCTCAGCCAGTTTAAAAATAAAAAATAGGCTTTAAGAATCGCGCACACGTTTTAGCAAGGGAAATCGCGCACGCGATTTCCTTTGCTAAAACGCGCACGTGATTTTGCTTCCTATCCTATTTGGCATGACCATTGCTAGCCTTGGGACTAGGCTTGGCAGGTTCGGTGTTGCTTGGGTTGATTTCTTTTTTTTGAATCAAGAGTGAATGACTTCACTCCACCATTGCATCTAAAGGGTCCATCAACTTCTTGCACACACCCATTACTGCTTCACCAACTTCATTAAATCTTGGTATGAGATGATGCCACCTGCCAACTTGATTTTCCATATGTCATCTTATTGTTCACCCAGTCACGTGATCTCACAACTTACTAGTCACTTGAGTATTTGAGTACATATGATGTGAAATTAAATGCTCATATGAGTCATATCTATGGATGGTGAATTGATTTGATGACCCTCCACTGTCAAGGCTCCGTAAGGAAAAACTAATGGTGTTGTTTTTTGGGTTACAACTTACAAGTTGCAATTTACAATGCATTGATCAATCTTTGCTAGATTTGAACCTAACCTGGTCCAATGGGTATGTAAGTTTCTAGACCAGGGTTTCACCCAGTGCTAGACATTTCTATTATGACCACCACAAGACTGGGATGACAGATCTTTGGTAGCAGGCTAGCAGCATGCTACCCTTTGTTTGTGCTCATGAATCATATCCTATGCTAGTTAGTCCAGGTTTCTAGGATTTATTCCAATTTCCATTCATTTACTAGTGTCAGAATCATTTGAATCAACACTCCGAGTCTCCCACGGTCCACCTAGGCCGCTTAGTCTACCTGTCTCATCGAAGGAAGGGGGTTAGGTAGTAGAGACAAAGGAAACTGGAATTGAGGGCTAGCCAGAGAGAATGGTTGTACAATATGCATATAGTCATCTCTAAAAGAAATGAAAGAATTTGTCATATACCTAACTGAATATTATCATTATTTAATTTGTCGGGATGCTTACACGGTAACTCTTGCACACGAGTTGTTTGTGAGGGTTTCATATGTCTACAATGGCTATGATTTAGAGAGGCTCATTCCCATCATTATATCACCAATGAGTTTCTCCTACAAATATCGCTATTACGTCTCCCCTCCTCACTCACCTCACTTTTTGACTTGAGTCCTCTTCTTCTTCTTCTTCTTCCTCTCGTGGGCTCTCTAATCTACACCCTGAGTGCCCTCATAACGAAAAATGATCTCTAAAAGTCTCTGGAAACCTCGAGAAAACAATACCCAGTTTTCCCTCACCTGCACAGATATATCTATGTTATGTAGAAGCAATTCTAAAATGTTTTTTTTTTGTAATCATGTGAAATACACAAACATGCATTTGCCTACCTCGGGCAAGGTAAACCAACTCAAGAGTGCCGGAATATTGTGGAATTGAGACGGCGTTGCTTCCAATCATTTTTTTGTAGAAATAAACAGTTGCACACTCTAATTCCTCGTTGTCTTCTGCGGTGGGCAACTCGAAGGTTTCACCTTTTTCATAGGTAGGAGCAAGAGAAGCAAAGGTAGAACATTGGGTAGGATGGATTGAGATTTCCCGAACTTAAAGAGATTGGTGAAGTCTGTGAATTTTTTATTTTTATTTTGGGTTAACAAGTATAGGACAGTGGGAGGTTGGGACTCGGACTCTCAACTCTCCAATTATATGCTTCAGTGTCTCCCTAATTTCTATTTCCTCCAGAAGATTATGCAGAGCTAAGCTGTCGACTTGGTTGTCGTGAATTTAGAGGTATGTATGGCATTTTACACTTGTGTAACATTTTATATATGGATAAAAGTTAAATGTGTTTCTTGTTGGAGTTCCTTCTAGTTCTATAAATATAAGGGTTTAAAATTTCTCCATCTAAAATGTTGTTTGGAATTTGTAATGTATTATGTAATTGCTTTTCCGCCAGACTAAGTCTCGAATACTCAATAGATGTAACCTTAAGAAACCTAGTATTTAAATGAAATCAGAACCAAAATAATGTATTCTTTTCATAGTCTAGGTTCACAACTTCGTTTGGGTAGAGGACCAAGAAGAAAGAGCCATGTATTTGAGTTCCAAATCTGGTAATGTTGTTTATGTGTCATGAATTGTAAACATTAGGTTGAAAGAAAGAACAATATTTCAATGTAAGTGTTTGAATTGTTCCAATTTCCTTAATGAAATCCAATAATAGAAAGGATAAAATATTTAATAACCGACAATGTAAATGTTTAGACTCTCACCCCTTCATTTTCCTATCAGCCTTCTAATAATGGAAACAAGAAGTACAAGTTGTCTACCAATATATCTAAACAAGGCAATCCCTCGACGGACGTTCATAAATGAGGGATTGGGAGTGCAATGATCTAGCGAAGAACATGATATCAACATCCTTGTTGTGGCAAACCTCCCAAACGTGTGTTTATGATTCGTCTTCCTTGTTGACTTTGGTAGAAACTAGACACCCAACTTGCAGTGATATTTGTTGGAGAATTTAAAGTTCTTCCTTATAGTGGACTAATAAATACTTAACCTTTTCGATAGGGCTGATAAACTATATATAGATTGGAGGGACTATCCATAATCTACCCTAAATTGGGGATTTTGTTTGATCACTTTGAATTCGGGTATAAACTCGATATACATTGGAGGGACTATCCATAATCCACCTAAAATTAGGGCCTTTGTTTGATCACTTTGATTTGAGCATGTGGGGAGGACATGATTCAATTATAAAAATAACTGTTGAATTTAGGGTTAATAAAAAAGGTTTCTCCTTGAAAGCATTAAGTATTACATTCTGGGGTTTTTCTTTTAGGTAGGCCCAATCACACTTAGAGCCACCATCAAGCTGAATCAATCCTCCATTCAAAGGTCCTTCCAAATTCCAATGCCTTATTTTATGAATGACCTAACAACTGAGTATTTCACCGGCCCGAGAGAACTGTCCATTATCTAAGTTCAATAAACTATATGCTCCAGGACCGGTAGAGTACATGGTTTACCTCACTAATTCCATGTAAATGTTGAATCACTAGGTATTTCTTCTTATTGTCATTTTTTTTCTATACACTGTTTTTAATATATAATAAAATTTTGTTGGACACTTACAGTTTCAAATGAAAAGCATGATTTATTTTTACATGTCAATATTGAAGGGTTCAATTTCTCACAACCCTTCAAAGTGAAATGGGACCCTACCCTTCAAATTTGATCCCTGGTAGTATGGAGTCAATAGGTTGTGGTTGAGAGTGAGACAAATTGCTGATGGCTCGACCTTTGAGCTACTGCTTGCCGACGGTCGGTCTATGAATTCGAGTGTCTGTCTATCACACAACATAGAACAAATTTGGCACGTCAACTGTAAAACATGTGAAAATTATTATACCGTGAAATTGACATTCAACAATTAACATAGATGTAAAATTATATTATACATTCAACAATTAACATACCTGTAAAAATTATTATACCATCAAAATAGACTTTCAACAATTTACAGAAACCGTATAAACTTTTATTGGTGTACCATCAGGAGGTATCAACAACTGTGCATACCCTAATACTTTTACATTACGGTGGCTGGATTTTACTGTCATCCCAGGAGACATTGGGTTAATTAGTAGGTTGTTGCTGGTTGGTTTGAAGTTTATATTCCGTATATATTGACTTCATAATTGTTTATCTGGAACCAGATTGAATTCAGGAGAATTTGAAGCCTTCAGAGCCCTTCACAGGCCATTTTAAACATCATAGAAGGCCACAAGGAATTTTACCTCGCAAAAAAAAATTAGTTTCATTTCAAGCACTTTAATAATGAACTTGAGTAAGCCTCAATAAATTTGCAATAGAAGGGTAGCTACAAAATTTGGCTATCCAGGGATTCAGTGGAATATGAGAGAGTTTGGACTCAAAGTATTCCCAAGTGCCCTTGAATAGTTGGATCATGGATGAGGATCTCAGTCCCAATCGACATGAACCACGGTGGGCCACTAGGCTGCCTAGTTCCAAGTTCAAGTTGGTGAGTCAGGATTGTGACTCACGATTTGATGTTCACTTTCAAAGAATTTAATGGCATTAACATGCATTACTGATTCACCAACTTCATTAAATCTTGGTATGAGATGATGCCACCTGCCAACTCAATTTTCCATCTGTAATCTTATTGTTCACCGAGTCATGTGATCTCACAGCTTACAAGTCACTTGGGTATTTGAGTATATGATGTGAAATTAAATACTCATATGAGTCATATCTATGGATGGTGAATTGATTTGATAACCCTCCATCGTCAAGGCTTCATAAGGAAAAAATAATGGTGTTTTTTTTGGGTTACAACTTACAAGTTGCAATTTACAATGCATTGAGCAATATTTGCTAGATTTGAACCTAACCTGGTCCAATGGGTATGTAAGTTTCCAAACCAGGGTTTGACCCACTGCTATACATTTCTATTATGACCACCACAAGACTGGGATGACGGATCTTTGTTAGCAGGCTAGAAGCACGCCGCCCTTTGTCTGTGCTCATGAATCATATCCTATACTAGTTAGTCCAAGATTCTAGGATTTATTACAATTTCCATTCATTTACTGGGGTCAGAATCATTTGAATCAACACTCCCAATCTCCCACGGTCCACCTAGGCCGCTTAGTCTACCTCTCTCATCGGAGGAAGGAGGTTAGGAAGTAGAGACAAAGGCAATTGGAATGGAAGGCCAAACATAGAGAATGGTTGTACAATATGCATATAGTCATCTCTAAAATAAACGAAAGAATTTGTCATATACCTAACTGAATATTATCATTACTTAATTTGTTGGGATGCTTACAACGTAACTCTTGTGCCTGAGTTGTTTATGAGGGTTTCCTATGTCTTCAATGGCTACAATTTTGAGAGGCTTGTTCCCATCATTATAGCACCAGTGGTTTTATCCTATAAATATCGCTATTATGTCTCCCCTCCTCACTCACCTCACCTTTTGACTTGAGTCCTCTTCTTCTTCTTCTTCTTCTTCTCGTGGGCTCTCTGATCTACGCCCTGAGTGCCCTCATAACGAAGAATGATCTTTGAAAATCTTTGGACACCTCGGGAAAAGAATACCTATTTTTCCCTCACCTGCACAGATATATGTATGTTATGTAGAAGCAATTATAATTTTTTTTTTTTGTAATCATGTGAAATACACAAACATGCATTCGCCTACCTCGGGCAAGGTAAACCAACTCAGGAGTGCTGGGATATTGTGGAATTGAGATGGCATTGCTTCCAATTGTCTCTTTGTAGAAGGAAATGATTGCACACTCTAATTCTTCGTTGTCTTCTGCGGTGGGAAACTCAAAGGTTCCACCTTTTTCACAAGTAGGAGCAAGAGAAGCAAAGGTAGAACGTTGGGTAGGCTGGATTGAGCTTCCTCGAACTTAAAGAGATTGGTGAATTCTGTGAAAAAAAAACATTATTTTTGGTTTACGAGTATAGGACAGTCGGAGGCCGGGACTTAGACTCTCAACTCTCCAATTCCATGCTTCAGTGTCTCCCTAATTTCTATTTCCTCCAGAATATTATGCAGAGCTAAGTTGTCGACTTGGTTGTCATGAATATACAGGTATGTATAGCATTTTACACTTGTGTAACATTTTATATGTGGATAAAAGTTAAATGTGTTTCTTGTTAGAGTTCCTTCTGGTTCTATAAATATAAGGGTTTAAAATTTCTCCATCCAATATGTTGTTTGAAATTTTTAATGTATTATGCGATTGCGTTTCCGCCAGACTAAGTCTTGAATACTCAATAGATGTAACCTTAAAAAACCCAGTATTTAAATGAAATCAAAACCAAAATAATGTATACTTTTCATAGTCTACGACCACAACTTCGTTTGGGCGGAGGAGTAAGAAGAAAGAGCCTTGTATTTGAGTTCCAAATATGTCAATGTTATTTATTTGCCGTGAATTGTAAACATTAGGTTGAAAGAAAGAACAATATTTGAATATAAGTGTTTGAATTGTTCCAATTTCCTTAATGAAATCCAATAGTTGAAAGGATAAAATATTTAACAACCGACACTGTAAATGATGTAGACTCTCACCTCTTTGTTTTCCTGTCAGCCTTCTAATAATGGAAATAAGAAGTACAAATTGTCTACTAATATATCTAAACCAGGGAATCCCTCGATGGACGTTCATGAATGAGGGATTGGGAGTGAAATGATCTAGCAAAGAACATGATTTCAACATCCTCGTTGTCGCAAACCTCCCAAACTTGTGTATATGATTCGTCTTCCTTTTTTACTTTGGTAGAAACTAGACACCCAACTTCTAGTGATATTTGTTGGAGAATTTAAAGTTCTTCCTTATAGTGGACTAATAAATACTTAACCTTTTAGATAGGGTTGAGAAACTCAATATAGATTGGAGGGACTATCCATAATCTACCTAAAATTGGGGATTTTGTTTGATCACTTTGAATTGGGGTATAAAATCGATATACATTGGAGGGACTATCCATAATCCACATAAAATTGGGGCCTTTGTTTGATCACTTTGATTTGAGCATGTGGGGAGGACATGATTCAATTCTAAAAATCACTGCTGAATTTAGGGTTAATAAAAAAGTTTGTCCGTGAAAGCATTAGGTATTATGGGTGTGTGCAAGAAGTTGAGGGAACTGTTAGATGCAATGGTGGAGTGAAGTCAATCACTCTTGATCCAAAAAAAAGAAATCATCCCAAGCAACAGCGAACCTGCCAAGCCTAGTCCCAAGGATGGCAATAGGCATGCCAACTATGATAGGAAGACAAATTGCGCCTTCGTTTTAGTGAAGAGAATCGTGTGCGCAATTTCCTTCACTAAAACGACGGCGCGATTTGTCTTGCTATCCTAGTTGGCATGCCTATTGCCAGCCTTGGGACTAGGCTTGGCAGGTTCGGTGTTGCTTGGGATGATTTCTTTTTTTTGGATCAAGAGTGATTGACTTCACGCGATTTCCTTCACTAAAACGGAGGCACGATTTCGAAAGCCTGTTTTTTTTTATAAATTGGTCGAGGCCGTCTTTTTCTCATAACCGTGTGGCTATTGGACGAATGAGGACCAACTCTCGACTGTCCAAACGTGATTTTGGGTGTGCTTGAGCCCTCCATCTCCACCTTTGGATAAACCTCCCCTTTGTGAGGTATTTTCCTCATTTCTTTTCATGTTTTTTTCATTTTCTTCATCAATTTATTTGCCCTAGATTGAAAAATTAAACCATATTAAATTAAATTATGGCTAATTGAAACAAAAACCCAATGGAATTGGCCAATGGAAACAAGAACCCCGATGTAATTGGCCAATTGAAACCAATTCCTCAATTTAATGATAAAAATGAAATAATTTTGATTATTTAACAAAATTCCCATGCCCAATGGAAACCAAAACCCCAATTAACTCAGAAAACAAATGAATATATTGGGATTTTTTCTTGTCATGTTTTATTTTTTGACATTTTTTACACTCTAATGTCGAGTCTTTAAGTTGTGTATTTTATATAGTTGGTTGTGATATGATCCAAACCATCCCATTGTATCTATGATAACAATTATTGATGTAGGAATTGACAAGTGGCCTCATCTAAAGGAATTACCCTGCCTTCCTCATAGAAATATAGTCACCCTCATTAACAATAGCTCCCATAGCCATTGAATATCACCCTCATCAAAATGATAATAATATTCATTATTAATAAATGCCTTAGAAATTGATTACCAACTTCATTCAACAATAGCCGCTCTCATTACCAATAAATAGCTTATGAATAGACTAACACTCTAACAACGTGATCCATAACTAGAATAGAGACTAACTATAGTCTCATCCATATTACAATTCCCCTCATTAACAATAATTAAAACATGAAATAACTACCAATCTCATTAATTGTCCCTAACTACAGCCCTTTTTATTTAAATATCAGTTTCCCAATTCAATTAACTAAAATTATTATTGAACAATAACCCCCTTTAATTAAAGATAGTAAAACTAACATCCTAATCCAAATGATATTCTCTCTAATGGTATCTATATTAAGAATAAGTGTCATTCTCATCGTAATAAAGTTCATTAAATCACTATTTCCATATGCATATTCACAAGGATCCTTGTGAATCGATACCAAAATCCACAAATAAACACCTTATAATTTTGATGAAACTTCTCAAAGTTGCTCTTCCAAGAACATCAATAAACACCTTATAGTTTTGATAAAACTTCCCAATCCAAGTGTCAAAATAAGGTATAGTTGAGCTTCCTATGCTTTCAACAAATATTCCATCTTGAACGAAGGGTAATTTTTGGTTAAGGTCAAGACAACAAAGTTCAACAATAGACTCTATGAACGTGAAGATACATAGGTAGGTTGATCTATTTTATTAAACATGCCAATCACATACTAGATCATACATGATATTTAATCCAGTGGAACCCTTGCAACCATAAAATCCATAAAGTTATGCTAAATAGCCTTTGGAGTCCAAAAAACATCACACTACAACAAATATTTACATATCTAACAAAATCGTTGCATGTATTGGTATTTTATTCATCAACAACACATTATGCTGCCTATTCTTTACTGTAAAATTCAAGATCAATTTTTAAATTTACATGATAGATTTAGCTTATATGTCAATAGTTATATAGTTTTCAGTTTTAGATATGTCATTATATCATGTGTTTATATTTATAATGATATTTTATTTGTATTTATGATTGCAGTGGCTACTATGGATCGTAACAATGCGGAGATACTGAGGTTCATTGGCCATTTGAGAGAGATTGGTTTGGCTTGGAGGGGTGGAGATGAGCTCCGCCGCTCCCTATCAGATTCATTGTTATCTATTGTTGAGACGATCGCAAGATCGAATGATGCGTTGTATAGCATCGCATATTATAGGGAGAGGAAAAGGCAACAATATGCTGATGGGTTGAGTTACAATGAGGTAAAAAAGATGAAAATAACAAAACAAGCCATCTATTGATTGTTTAGACTACCTGGGACGGATGACATCCTGGAGATCAGCAGGCCACATATTTCTATTGAGTGGTGCACTTTTCCACCCATCAGAGACAACTGGATGGATAGGTGGTACATGGTTTTTGACATTCCCCCTCAGAACAATAGGGAAGTACCGATGTACTTCCTCTAAAAATTGTATGCAGAGTTTGTGATGGGGAAACATGTCAACTATTTTGACATGTTGGGCTTCCAGGGAGTTGGTAGGGGAATTCCCCAACATCGACCCCATGCTAGGCATAGATATGCCAATCCACAGATACCTGTACCCCATGCCCAGCTACCGAGGGTAGACATCCATTCTGCACATGACATGGTTGCCCAGACCCAGGATGCATTTTTGACTCTAGCTGAGATGGTCTCTCGACACACGACCACTATTGACCAGAGAGCGCCCTCTTCCTCTGCTAGTGTACAACCACCAGCTTTTGGTGGTGGAGGGACATCTGTTGGTGGGGATAGACCGACATCCCATGTGCCTCAGAGCGAGCTGCACATCTGCACATCATGTGGGGGACCCTGTTATGGTCCTGGACCAAGACCTGGTACCACTACGATGACTGGTGGTCATGTAAGGACATTGTTTTAAAACTTTGTTATTGTTCAATTTTTAATTGTTCCATACTATATCTAACATATTAAAAGATTTGTAATATATATACAATATTTAATCTTGCAGGAGATTGATGCCTCTCACGGGGGTGGTACTACACCTGATGTGGTTGTACCCAAGACCCAGAGAACCACAATTGAGGTAATATTTAAACACTTGTTATTTTGTTATTACATGTATAATTTTGTTAATGCATGTGTTAGTCTTGATTAATTTATTAAAATGTCCAATATTTACAATTTTTGAAGTTGCAGGAACCCCACTTAGAACGTGATGATGAAGACATTGATATCAACGACATAGTCCAAGGTGGAATTTAGGACTACTTGAAGAATGCAAGTACATGGGTTATGATTGAATCTTGTTCAAATTATTTAAATTTCTTATTGTACACTCCTTTATAGATCGCTAATGTAAATATACCTTTTAAACTTGCAGATGCTAGAGGCATCTGAAGAGGGGCAAGAAATTGACGGAAGAAGTCACTCCCATGGTGGAGATATGTCCCAGGAAGGGGTAAGTATATTACAACATGTTATTTTTTTAGTACATATTATTCCATCCATTCAAATCCATGTCTAACTATGGTAACACTTTATGAATGCAGACATCATCGCAGATCCCTGCATTGCCTCTTTGGTATGGATCTCCTCGTAGTCCAAACATAGATAAGGGGGTTGTTTACACCAGACGAGGTCCCTCTTCCTTGAATAGAGCGGGTGTGCACGAGGATCAACCTACTCATCCCACAGTAATGTACACACTTCCAATGGCAGTTTTTGGTTAGCTATGTATTCACTTCACAAGTAGTTTTTCTTAATGTTATTTTCGCATGTTTACAGCATCAGGATGTAGAGTCATCCGTGCCAGACCTTAGTGGGATTGTTGATGCCGCTGTCAATGCCGCATCTACAATAGGGATAAGTCACAGTGAGGTACATCTACTTGAATATTTGTAATTGTACATTTCATTTGTATTGTTTCTGGACATGCACGATGTCTAACTATTTAATCATTTGGTGAATGTAGCCACACCCTGGTCCGTTAGTGCACGCAATTGAGGTTGATGTTCAACCTACAACTGCTCTTACTATTGAAGAGCACCAGCCTCATCCCCTAGAAATGGTTTTTTCAGTGAGATGTTCATTTTTTACATAATTGATTAGTACTTTCTCATTCATGTACATGTTGATAATTCTTGACATAATTGACATATTTTTTTTTATTCGCAGAGAAGCATGGCAATGAGGCTCCCTGCAAGGTCGAGTACAACAGAGGCACCTACACCCTCAACACCATAGGCATCTATACCCCCGATGGATGCAGTGAGTCTTTGTTTTATTTACAATTGAGTCATATTTTAAATTTTCAAACTTTGTTATTGATGGACAATATTAGTTCAGTTACCTGATCAAGAAATATTGTCATTGATATGCAGTCGCTAGAGATGCACAGTGGTCGTAGACAGAACAAGAGAAAGTTCAAATTTTGATGTGTTAGTCCAGGACAAATATGTATTTTTATGTACAGTCCGGAGTTAGAGTATAGGGGCGCGGTCCAGGATAGATGTACTTTTGTTTGCACATGTACATCAAATATGTTTTTGATACATGTACATTGACAGGCCATAGATCTAGGCCTTATATTTTTGTATTATAACTTTGATGGTATAAAAAATATTTCATATCAAGGCTCTTGAGATATTCATGGTTCAGTATTTTAAGTGTGATTATACATGTGTGGCGAAGAATGTTTCTATGTGTAATGTTCTCAATTTTTTATAGATTTTACGATTGTATGGAGATATCAGTTATAAATTCGAGAACAATGCACAATTACAATAAATTACGTAATGAAAAAAATGTACATTTTAATTGTTTTTTACCACGATCCAATTGCATATACAATGTTATATTAACAATGTCAAATTGTATTAAAAAATATGGAACATAGGTATAATACACATTTAAGCACCCAGCACAGCTAAGCAACTAATCCAACTTGGTGGAATACAAAAGCACCTTACCCACATAACAACCTAACAAACGTTTAAAGGATGCACGAAGTTGACACACTTAAAAGATGCACCAGTGTGGTCTACATAAATAAAATTATTTTTTGGCATGATGTCTTTCATCTAACGAGTACATGGGATACACATCAAACCTAAAAGTATCCGAGTATTATAAGGTTGATTTAAAATAATGGTTATGACTATATCCTGCACATTGTGTATGTCCTGCACATTATTTTATCATTTTGTTAATGTACATGGCATTTGATGAATGGCCTCGAGTAACAACTTTGAAAGAGATGAAAGTTATGTGTGATTCAGTGTACATGGTTAGGATGATGATGATGATGTTCACGATGTTGATGGTGATGATGATGATCATGTTGATGATGATGATGGTGATGATGATGAACGTGATGATGATGATGTTCATGATCTTGATGGTGATGATGATGATGAGGATGATGATGATGAATGATGATGATGTTCATCATGTTGATGGTGATGATGATGAGGATGATGATGAATGATCATGATGTTCATGATGTTGATGGTGATGATGATAATGAGGATGATGATGATGAATGATCATGATGTTCATGACGTTGATGGTGATGATGATGAGGATGATGATGATGATGTTCATGATGTTGATGGTGATGATGATGAGGATGATGATGATGATGTTCATGATGTTTATGGTGATGATGATGATCATGTTGATGATGATGATGATGCTGATGATGAAGGTGTTGATGATGACGAGGATGAGGATGATGATGATGATGATGATGGCAATGGTGATGATGATGATCATGTTGATGATGATGATGATGATGATGATGATGAAGGTGATGATGATGATGACGACGACGATGGTGATGATGAAAGGTGATGATGATGATGAAGATGACTATGATGATGATGAAGATGAAAGTGATGAAGATGATGTTGATGGTGATGATGATGATGAAGGTGATGATGATGATGAGGATGATGATGAGGATGATGTTCATGATGTTGATGGTGATGATGATGAGGATGATGATGAGGATGTTCACGATGTTGATGGTGATGATGATGATGATGATGACAATGATGTTCATAATGTTGATGGTGATGATGATGATGATGATGATGATGATGTTCATGATGTTGATGGTGATGATGATGATCATGTTGTTGTTGATGATGATGATGATGGAGGTGATGATGATGATGATGATGGCAATGGTGGTGATGATGATGATCATGTTGATGATGACGACGATGATGATGATGAAGGTGGTGATGATGATGATGATGACGATGGTGATGATGTTGATGATGATGATGAAGGTGATGATGATGATGAAGATGATGAAGATGATGTTGATGGTGATGATGATGATGATGATGATGATGATGAAGGGGATGATGATGATCATGATGAAGGTGATGATGATGATGAGGATGATGATGATGATGGTGATGATGTTGATGGTGATGATGATGAGGATGATGATGATGATGTTCACGATGTTGATGGTGATGATAGTGATCATGCTGCTGTTGTTGCTGATGATGATGATGAAGGTGATGATGATGATGAGGATGAGGATGATGATGAGGATGATGATGATGAATGATGATGATGTTCATGATGTTGATGGTGATGATGATGATGATGATGATGATGATGATGTTCATGATGTTGATGGTGCTGATGATGATAATGAGGATGATGATGATGAATGATGATGATGTTCATGATGTTGATGGTGATGATGATGAGGATGATGATGATGGTGATGTTGATGGTGATGATGATGAGGATGATAATGATGATGTTCATGATGTTGATGGTGATGATGATGATCATGTTGATGATGGTAATGATGATAATGATGAAGGTGAGGATGATGATGATGATGATGATGATGATGGCAATGGTGATGATGATGATCATGTTGATGATGATGATGATGATGATGATGAAGTTGATGATGATGGTGATGATGATGATGACGATGATGATGATGAAGATGAAGTTGATGATGATGATGGTGATGATGTTCATGATGTTGATGGTGATGACGATGAGTCAGATGATGAGGATGATCATGATGATGTTCACGATGTTGATGGTGATGATGATGATCATGTTGATGATGATGATGATGATGATGAAAGTGACGATGATGATGAGGATGAGGATGATGATGATGATGATGATGATGATGATGTTCATGATGTTGATGGTGATGATGATGATGGGGATGATGATGATGAATGATGATGATGTTCATGATGTTGATGGTGATGGTGATGATGATGAGGATGAGGATGAGGATGATGATGATGATGTTCATGATGTTGATGGTGATGATGATGATGAGGATGATGATGATGAATGATGATGATGTTCATGATGTTGATGGTGATGATGATGAGGATGATGATGATGAATGATGATGATGTTCATGATGTTGATGGTGATGATGATGAGGATGATAATGATGATGTTCATGATGTTGATGTTGATGGTGATGAGGATGAGGATGAGGATGAGGATGATGATGATGATGTTCATGATGTTGATGGTGATGATGATGATCATGTTGATGATGATGATGATGATGAGGAGGATGATGATTATGATGATGATGATGATGGTGATGATGATGATGAGGATGAGGATGAGGATGAGGATGATGATGATGATGTTCATGATGTTGATGGTGATGATGATGATGAGGATGATGATGATGAATGATGATGATGTTCATGATGTTGATGGCGATGATGATGATGATGATGATGTTGATGTTGTTGTTGATGATGATGATGAAGGTGATGATGAGGATGAGGATGATGTTCATGATGTTGATGGTGGTGATGATGATGATGATGATGTGGATGGTGATGATGATGAGGATGATGCGGATGATGTTCATGATGTTGATGGTGATGATTATCATCATGTTGATGATGATGATGATGAGGATGATGATGATGATGGACATGGTGATGATGATGATGGCAATGGTGATGATGATGATCATGTTGTTGTTGATGATGATGATGATGATGATGATGATGAAGGTGATGATGATGATGACGATGACAATGGTGATGAAGGTGATGATGAAGATGAAGATGATGAAGATGATGTTGATGGTGATGATGATGATGATGATGATGAAGGTGATGATGATGAGGATGATGATGTTCATGATGTTGATGGTGATGATGATAATAAGGATGATGAAGGTGATTATGATGAAGATGAACATGATGATGATGATGAAGATGATGATGAAGATGAACATGATGAAGATGATCATGATGATCATGGTGATGTTGATGATGATGATTATGGTGATGATGATGCCGATGATGAGGAATGTGATGATGAGGATGGGGATGATAATGATGATGATGACGACGATGGTGATGACAATGATGTTCATGATGATGATGACGACGATGGTGATGATGATGTTCATGATGTTGATGGTGATGTTAATGATCATGTTGTTGTTGATGATGATGATGGTGATGGTGATGATGAAGGTGATGATGATGATGAGGATGAGGATGATGATGATGACGACGATGATGATGATGAAGATGATGATGATGATGATGACGATGATGATGATGACGATGGTGATGGTGAGGATGATGATCATGTTGTTGATGAAGATGATGATGATGATGAAGGTGATGATGATGATGATGATGAGGATGATGATGATGATAAATATGGTGATGATGATGTTGATGACGATGACGATGATTGTGATGATGATGTTCATGATGTTGATGGTGATGATGATGATCATGTTGATAATGATGATGATGATGAGGAAGTTGATGATGATGAAGATGAAGATGATGATGATGATGATGATGATGATGATGAAGATGAAGATGATGAATATAATGATGATGAACATGGCGATGTTGATGATGATGATTGATGATCAATGATCATGGTGATGATGCTGATGAAGATGAAGATGAAGATGATGAAGATGATGATCATGTTGATGATGATGATGATGATGATGTCGATGGTGATGATGATGTTTATGATGTTGATGTTGTTGTTGATGATGATGATGATGATGAAGATGATGATGATCATGTTGTTGTTGATGATGATGATGATTATGAGGAAGGTGATGATGATGATGATGAGGATGAGGATGAGGATGAGGATGATGGTGATGATGATGACGACGATGGTGATGATGATGTTCATGATGTTGATGGTGATGTTGATGATGATGAAGAAGGTGATGATGATGAAGATGATGATGATGATGATGATGATGATGATGATGATGAAGATGAACGCTATTTTTTATTTTACAAAACGTGCACTCGATTTTTTTGTACATAACGCGCACGTGTTTTGTTTAACTAAATCACGCTCGTGTATTGTTTAAATTCAAAAATTTATTCCCTCCAAATGATAAGGCCGAGCCTCCACCCATGCTTTTGTGGAATTCCTATGCCTATGTGTTTGCTTTGTAATTTGCTTCGGATTCAACATGCCCGTGCCTTAGAGTATGATAAACCATTGCTAATTTAGCATTATATCCAAATTTTCAATATGACCGTGTTTAGCGGTTTGTCTGATTATGCTGCACACCTCCATTTTTTATGAGATTTTAGAAACATATATGTTTTTTTTGCAGATTCTAAATATGTAAATTTTAACAAGAATACATAATTTTTTCTATTTTTTTCTTATTTATCTTCTGTCATCACTCCTCAACTCAAAGAACACACTGGTAGTGTTTTGTCCATATCTCTTTCGTTTCTCAACCATTTAAAAAAAAAATTGTATGGTGCACTAAAGAACACCAACCTATACATGGCGTAAAAAACCAATTTCCAAATAATTGGATTAATACATTCAAATGCTGCACCCAAAATTGACGTACCATTTTTTAGGTTTGATCTCTTGGATAATTAAAAAAAATTTAAAAATATTATTTTTATTATTGGAAAAATAGTCGTGCACTAGTTCTATATGTTCTCTATATGTATACCAGTTTTTGTAAGTTTATTCCATCATTTAGACACTCAGACGCTGCACCCACAAAAACATATACCTTATAATTTGTCCCAAAAATAAAAAAGTGCCCGTTAAAATTTATTTGACTTTAGATAGTTAACAGCATTTTCAATAGAAAAAAGATATATATTTGGAAAGGTCATTCAATTTTCTACATTTCTTGTTTTTAACTAATCGCAAAATTCATTGTGTAAGTGTCTCAAATATCCATGCAAGTTGATGGATGCCTGTTTTTTTAGTGTTGTATTGCATCTAACGCACCAAAAGAGACCCTCAACTTCTTGCACACACCCTTATATTTTGGGGTTTTTCTTTTAGGTAGGCCCAATCACACTTGACCAATAGAGCCACCATCAAGCTGAATCAATCCTCCATTCAAAGGTCCTTCCAAATTCCAAAGCCTTATTTTATCAACGACCTAACAACTGAGTATTTCACCGGCCCCGCAGAATTGTCCCTTATCTAAGTTCTATAAACTATATGCTCCAGGGACAGGTAGAGTACATGGTTTACCTCACTAATTCCATGTAAATGTTGAATCACTCGGAATTTCTTCTTATTGTCATTTTTTTTCTATACACTATTTTTAATAAATAATAAAATTTTGTTGTACACTTACATTTTCAAATGAAAAGAATGATTTATTTTTACAAGTCAAAATTGAAGGGTTCAATTTCTCACAACCCTTCAAAATGAAATGGGACCCTACCCTAGAGAACCAATCCGAGGTTCAGTAGATCTAATCTAGTTATTAGTTCTAACTAATCCCTTCAATGGATCTAATTATTAGTTCTAGATTGGATTCCATAACTTGTTGGAGCTGTAACAAATTTGTTATTTGCATATGATTTTCTCCTTCTTTTGTCCAAAAATATCAGTTCCCTTACTCGACACTTGCTTTTCATTCCTTTTCATAATCAGAACAGAAATATCAGTTCCCTTACTCGACACTTGCTTTTCATTCCTTTTCATGATCAGAATCAATTTCTCATTTCCCCTGTCATTTCAATATTATTTTTTGGTAATATGAACCTTTGTCATATCCTTTATCCTCTTATTTTTTACCACCAATATTTTCATCACCATTTTCACCTTCAACGTAATTGTTATTATTCTACTTTCTAATAAGACGATGAGAAAAAGAGTTATAATAGTGCGAGTTTGAATAGAGCAATCATTTCCGCGTTAAAACCGTATAGAGAAAAAAGTGATATTCAAATTTTTGTTTAAAACTTAAAATAAAGAATGTAAAATACAAAACAATAACCAATATTTCATCTAATTAAATAAGAGAAATTCCAATTTTTCATCTAACAAATAAGAGAAATTCCAAAAGCATATATATTGAGATTTTTTTTTCATATGAGAGGCGGACAACCGTTTTCATTTAGTCAAATAGAAGAAATTCCAAGCAAGTGGAAATTAGAAAGCATATATATCGAGCTTGATACATTCGATTCGTTGAAATCTTTGATGTCGCTCTATTAATTGTAGTGTATTTATCCAAATAGAAGAAATTCCAAGCAAGTGAAAATTAAAAAGCATATATATTGAGATTGATACATTGGATTCGTTGAATTCTTTGATGTGGCAATATTAATTCAAGTGTATTTATTTAAATTCTGTCATTTCCACACAGCACCCAGCTGGCCGCTTGTCCCCTAAGCAAATTCATCCTTGTATAGATGGTAAGTTTAAAAACAATTATTCTTACTTTTTTATTGTAATTTTGTAATATAAGATAATTAATAATTTATTATCAATTTTGTTTTCAAATATTTTAATGATTATTTTAATTATTTTTAATAGAGAAGTCAAGAATAAAACATTTTGTAATAAAATATTTTTATTTAATTGTAACAAGAAAGAATTAATAATTATTATTAATTGAGCTAAAAAATATTTTATTTTATTATTTTTGACACAAAAGTTAAGAATAAAACATTTTGTAATAAAATTTTTTTTATTTAATAAAATATGGTGGAAAGGGAACAAGAGTGGATATAGCTATTGAAGAGTGTTTGGTGACCCACTAAGTGAGAACTCTCGCTCATCCCCTAAAATTATGTCACAACTCCTAGTTGAGTGCTAAAGAGCATGAGACTCATAAATGACCAAGTATTAGGCAAAATACTATAAATTAGTATCCCATAAGCAACAAGAGGCTAGCATTGGTTCGGGATTAACATCTATGAAATGCAAGAGATGACTGGATTTTTCTCTTGTGGTTCAACTAATTGGATTGAGGGTTCTAGAACAAGTAACTTGGCTCCCCTCACACTTGATTGGGAGAAACAACATCTCCACTCTTGTTTTCACCAGCTTTATACTTTATATTTTAATGTTGTAGATTATATTTAAATCCTAGATCCGCAATAGATTAATTCTAATGTTTGTTTATTATCCTACTATTGTTATAATTGTTCTTAATGAAGTGAAATCGTCTATTTTCCAATGTACACAGTAATTTTCTATACTAAACTGTATAAACCCTAATTGCATCATTTTCCTGGATATTTTCTTACTCTACATGTTCAAAATTTTAATTAGCGACTGGATTTACAATTTTTGAGATTTCTTTTCCATGTAAGCAAATGAAATTCATCTGTATAGTGTTTATCCAATTTCTCTACACAAATCTACATGGTGATATTATAAAAGTAGTATTATATAGATTTGTAGCTTTTATCCTAATTCTAGACAGAATTCATGTAACCCACGTAGAACTTAAAACTAAATAATTTTATTTATTTAAGAAAACATTATGCTAAAATTATTGTAAAGTTTTTATGACAAAGTTGGTTAATTGAATATTTATTTTATTTAAATAATTAAGTAAAGAGATACCTATCCAAATGAGATTGTTGAATGAGTGTTCATTCACCCACTAGGAGGAATGAACAACTGTAGACGACTGAATGACAAGTGACAACACTAGCATTTTACTTTTTAGTTGTTGTAGAAAGAAAAATCCCTAAAATTGTGGTCATGTTCCCTAAGAGGAGGAACTGAGCATGTGGCTCATTTAATTTCAAATCTGACCCAAAGACCTACGCAATCTTATAAATACCATCGAATTGAGCAAGAGGCTCACTACATTCTATTTTAAGTGAATTAAAAAGTCACGCACACAAGAAATTCAATGAGGGGATAGCTAAAGTGAATTTGTAGAGTTAAGTCTTCTATTGAGAGCTAAATTACAAAGTTTTCTGTGTGAGCTGTTACACAACATCTTCGTTTTAGTGGTTCAGTGAACAAGATTGGGGGTCCTAAGTAAGTGATCTTGGTTGCTTCAGGAGACGGTTGGGAGGAACTGTCTCATTTGGTTGTTTGTCCCCCTAATGTAAATCTATCTAGGTTCTACGTTGTTTTGTTTTATTTATGTTTTCATTCTAAATATGTATTTGAAAGTCTATGAATGTTGATGATTCTATGAACTAATTATTGCTTTTAAGCTATGATAAGTTAAAAAGATCAGATTTCCATGTTATTGTTACGAGGCATGCCTTAGTGTTATACATAGGTTAAATGATAACTGTATTATTTTAAAACTGCTTTTTAAAGAAACTTAGCAGGTATTATCCTATGAGGTTTTAATTAGTTCTCTGGGTCTATTATTCTTTTTGTCTTTAAATTCACTCATTACAGTCCTAAGTAGGATAATCGTGCTTTAATAAACTGAGCATTTACTTTTCATCTATGTTCTCACTTAGTACAATCTAGCTAATTCATATAACATTTATTCTCTTTTCTGTACTAGTTTTTCTTACTTATCAAAGAGATGTTAAAGATCAAAATCTTTTCTTAACAGAGTCGAGAAAAATTAGTCTTACATAGAAGCGAAACTATGGATTCATACAATTGTATGCAAGACTAAGTTTATCTCTGTAAAACTAAGTTATACATATTAGTAGTTGTATACCTATTATTATTCCATAAAACTTTAGTTTCCAAGCTTATCTTTTTGTAGAAACATTAAACATTTAACAACTATATTTTCTAACCATTTTAATTAGGAAAAAGATTATATAAACTAATTAAACATCATAAGCTAAAAATTATAATCAATTGAGGGTTCAAACCCTTTAACCTTAGTTAGTCAAAGGTTTATACACTACAGTTAGGGTTTACAAATTACTAATTAAAATTCAAATATAAAACTAAGTTATATAGGATCAATATATATACAAACAGAGTTATAAATTACATAGGTGTTATGGCCCAACCAAAATATAAGTGTTACTAAAAAGAAATCACTAAATCAAGATTGTCGACAGGCCATAACCCTTGTTGCAAGCTAACGACCATTATAATATTCTATGAATCCTTTACAACAAATCAAATAGTAAAATCAGCAATGAATCAAAGAATCACTACTTAAAACCCTTTAAATTCGCATTACTTAAAAACTACTCTTCTCTTTAAAACTTCCAAACCCCGTTAATTTTATATGAATCTGAGTTCGAATCCCATAGGGACGGTTATGTCCACAAGTGTCAAATCAATTTGATAAACTATGAGATCATTAATCCATCTACAGTTAACACAAACACCTTACGACATGAAGCAAGAACATCCCAATAGTTACTGGGATAGAGGATTGCTCTATATTTTAAAATAAATGAAAAAATAGAGAAATGGGTTCTCGACCTTAACATTACAAGTTAACTACTGCATTATCCATGAAGGGTCTCACGACCTAAAAAATATTACCAGGAAGACAAAACTACAGAGTTATAACCAAAACAACATGCAAGAACCAAATCGACTATGTATTTACAACATAAAATCCCTTACGTGAGCTTTTATAAAAGCAACAACACATTTATAAATTTCAGAGTGACAAGGTACTCTTCTAGAAACCCCAGCGAAACCTTTTTTTCCATTAACTAAACTCTGCAAGCTTTTTATTCTAAAAAAATAAACAAGTAATGTTTCCATTATAGTCCACTTAGACTCCACGGTCAATTGAGACTGATATCACAAATGACTGAAGGTTCCATAGGAAGAACCGCAAGGGTTTACCAGTTCACGAAAGAACACGCAGTAAAATGAATCCAATTATGGAGAGTGCAGACCCATCTACAGCATGCATAACAGAGACTTAAACACCAAATTCATAGAGGAGGAATGCAAGTTCCAAGTCTAACCAGACTGCATGCGAGCCACGAAGACGGTTTCCCTCGTCCACACAACAACCAACAAGAGCCTCCTGCATTGTAAACATCGTAGGATTATTTAGCTTAAAACAAATAAAGAAAAATATATTCAAGGAAAATAAAACACAAAGATGAATAAATAAGCTTACCATCGAAGGAAAAGACGAAGAAATAACACCCAAGGGTTTAGTGCAGAACAATCCACCATTGTTAGAGAGTTGCATACCAATGAGCCAAACGGTTTAAAAAAAATTTGGTGCCATCATGGAGTCAAGAGCGTGAGGCCGAGGTGAAGGCATGGAAGCCGAGAGCTTGGCTCTCCCTCTCTACCCTACACTTATTTGGAGAGAAAAATCAAAGGAACAACAATATTGAGAGAGAAAATGAGGTAAGATCAGAACCCCTAGAGTTTTCACTTTAGCTTTCATGTATTGCAGATGTAAAAGTTAAGTCCACCATGTGGCCTGGTACATATCACTTTAATGTCCAAATGCTAACCCAAAACTCTATCGTTTGAAATTTGTCAATTCGCACCATGAAAACCATAGGGTTAGTTTTATGCTTGTTTTCAATAGAATAAGCCAAGTGCTTGGGTGTCTTTTTACTTAGGATAGTGTGTGATATTAAATTATCCCTTTCCTACCCTTAGCAAGGATTAGGGTATGTTAACACAAGTAGGCGATCTTGGAGAAAGGTCACCTGCAAAAATATTATAGTAGTTTTGCATTAGCCCAAGAGCGAAACAAAATATATTGATCATGCAAATAGGAAACAAAATATATTGATCATGTTTTTAAAACTATTTCTGTACAGAAATATAAAATTTTATTTTGCGCAAAATGGAAGGAGTTGAAGCATTTGCTGAAGATGGATCCCATCACAATAACCTAGATAATGTTTATGTAGAAATAAATAATCAACCCTCAGAACTACTTCAAACAGTAAGGTATTTAAGAGTTGAACTTCAAACAGTAAAGGACGATAATGAAATAATTATAAGATCTCAAGAGGATCTAAATCATATACTACTACACAAAATACACAATGAAGGTAAAGATAAAAGAAAACAATATGAAATTGATTCTAAAACCGTATCATACAAACACAAGGGTAAGAGATTAAAATTTTCTAATAGTGAATCTTCTTCAAGAGTTAAAGTAAGGTCGCACAAAGAAAAGTATAAATATACTAGTGAAAGTAGTGAAAGCGATAGAGGTCCTAGGAAGAGGAAATATAAACGCTATGAAGAGATCTCAGGGGAATTTAAAAAGATAAAACCTCCCATGTTCAACGGAGAAGTGGAAAAGGGTGAAGAAGCCGAGGCTTGGTTATCGGGTATGAAAAAATACTTTCAGATTTATAACTACTTCGATAGACTAAAAGCATAGATGGCTATATACAACAGAACCAGAAATGATGACATCTGGTGGCACGGCATAAAAAGAGTTAAAAACCTTTAAGAAACATATTTAACCTAGAAAGCCTTTAAAAAATACTTCAAAAGAAAATTCTTATGTGAAAGTATTATGAAGAAAGAGAAAAAGAGTTTTATGAACTTAAACTAGGGTCAATGTCAATGAAAGAGTTGAGTAGTAAATTTATAAGTTTACTAAGATATGCACCATATATAATTCATGAAAATCTTAAAATACAAAGGTTTCTAAGCTATTTGCCCACTAGCTTCAAGGACAGAATTGAATTTGATAATCCAACGACCCTTATAGAGGAAATGAGAAAAGCTAACTTCTATTACCAACAAAGTAAAAAGAGAGAAAGCATACCTAACTGGAATAATAAGAGAGCAAGTAACTTTGACCAGAAAAGAAAATGTTTTAAGACTAATAAAAGCTTCAGAAATAATTCTCAGAATTTCTCTATGAATAATTATCAAGGAACATATTTTAAAAGTAAAACACAACAAAACATTACAACACCAAAATGAATAGATATGCCTAATAATTACGATAAAAATAGTGAACCTAAATAACTTGTAAAGTGATGGGAATTCCAGGTATCTTACTATGCCAAAGAATATCTGAACAGAATGAGAAGCTACAACAAAGTACATACCATCAAAGAGGAGGAAACAGTGGGTGACGTAGAAAATGAAATTCCTAGAATTAATGTATCCTTGTAGAATTGACAAGTTGATCAAACTTCCATGGTGGAAGTACAAGATATGATACGAAACCAGTCTGTTTCTATTCTTATTGACCCAGGTGCTAGTTTAAACTATGTGTCACCTAACATCGCAGAAAAATGTAATTTACCTTTATAAAAGTTTGAAAAGTATTGGTTGGCTTAGTTAGCCATACAAACCAACAGAAAAGTAGTTAATTATGTTGAAAGATGTGAAATGTTTATGAGTCAGTTTAAAACTCAAGTAAAGTTAAATATATTTCCATTAGGATCTTATGATGTTTTAATAGGTATGGATTGGTAGGAAATACATCAAGTAGTTTTAAATTGTTTTCAGGAAAAATTTACTTGTTTAAATGATAAAGGAGAAAGAATTACAGTTAAAGGGATACATATGAAAGTTTATGTTAGACAAATCTCAACATTACAAATGAAAAAAAAATAAGAAAAGGTTGTAAATTTTTTTGCTGTACATATAGTAAATAACGAACACATGGATAAATAAGATAAACTAAAATTCGATGATATTCCAATCTTACGATATTTCTTAGATGTTTTCCCAGAATAAATTCTAGAATTACCTCTAAAGAGAGATCTCGATTTTACTATTGAGTTAGTACCAGGAGCTATACCAAGTTCAAAAGCTCCTTATCGAATAAACATTTTAGAACTTGATGAATTAAAATTACAACTGTAAGAACTGATAGACAAAAATTATGTAAGACCAAGTGTATCCCTTGGGGGGCTCCTGTCTTATTCGTAAAAAAGAAATACGGTACATTATGTCTATGTATAGACTACCGTCAACTGAAAAAAACACAATTAAAAATATATATTCTTTGATCAGATACGCGGATATGTTTGATTAAACATCGATGATATGTTTGATCAGATACACAGACTGACACTATTTTCAAAAATAGACTTGAGATCTGGATATCATCTAGTCAGAACTAAATATGAAGATATTATTAAAACCACTTTCAAAACCCAATATGGGCACTATGAGTTTGTGGTTATGCCTTTCAGGCTAATAAACACTCTAACAACCTTGATGTGTTTAATGAACAAGGTCTTAAGTAAATACTTAGATAAATTTGTAGTCATCTTCATAGATGACATATTAATTTATTAAAAAAAAAATAAGAACATCATGAACACTTGCAAAGAATACTATAGCTTCTAAGAGAACATAAATTGTATGCTAAATTCAGTAAATGTGAATTCCAGAAAGATAAGATACAGTGCCTAGGTCATGTGACATCCAAGGAAGGAATATTAGTGGACCCGGATAAGATAAAATCAATAATTGAATGAGATGTTCCCAAATATGTAACTGATATATGATCATTCATGGGAATAACGGGTTATTACAGGAAATTCATAAAAAGATTTTCAAAGATCGTAAATCCCATAACATCCTTGCAGAAAAAGGAAAAAATATTTGTTTGGGCTCAAAAGTGTGAATAAAGTTTCAATAAATTAAAAGAATTATTGACTATTGCACCTATACTAAAAATAGAAGATCTAGACAAGGATTTCATTGTGTGCACTAATGCATGCAATGAAGGTTTTGGTGGAGTCCTAACACAAGAATATTCATAATCGCTTATGAATCAGGGAAGCTAAAAACACATGAAAAAGAATTATGCAACATATGATTTGAAGTTGACTACCATGATTCATGCTCTGAAAATGTGGCACCATCATCTAATTGGTAAAAGGTTTCTACTAATGTATGATAACATAAGCTTAAAATATTTGTTTAATCAACAAAATTTGAACGCAAGGCAATATAGATGGTTAGCCTTCCTTAGCGAATGTGATTTTGAGGTCAAACACATGAAATGAAAGGAAAACAAAGTGGCCAATCCTTTAAGAAGAAATGCAATAATGAATTTTACAGCTTCCATTAGAAGTTACAAAATAGAATTAGATGATAAATTGGAAGAAGGAATAAAAATAAACCAGGAATACCACAATCTAAGAGAAAAGGTTGCTGATAATGAATCCCAAAATTTCAAGGCAGATTACAATTTAAATGAAAAAGACTTAATTTGTATAAAAACAGACTTTATATGCCTAACATGCCAGAAATTAAATTGGTGATTTTAAAGAAAGTACATAAAAGTCCTTATTCCGGACATCCGGGGTATCAAAATATGATAACAATGTTAAGAAAATAGTATTTTTGGCCTAATATGAAAAATTAAGTTGCTAAATATATATCTGGGTGTACATATTGTTAGCAAGTTAAAGCTAAGCATCAACACCCAACAAGTTAAAGTTGAGCATCAACACCCAGCCAATATTTTGCAATGATTTCCAATTCCAAATTGGAAATGGGAAGTTATCAGTATTGATTTTATAAGTGTATTGCCTAAAAATTAGAAACAAAGTTATCCAATAATGGTAGTGGTGGAAAAATTAAGAAAGACAACACACTTTATACATGTTAAAACAACTCATAAGGCTACTAACATTGTGGACATCTTTATGAAGGAAATTTTTTGGATGCATGAAATTTTGAAGGTAATAATTTTTGACAGAGAGCTTAAGTTTACTCGTAATTTTTGGAAGTCATTGTCTAAAGGATTAGATATTAAATTAAATTTTAGTACTGCTTATCATCTGCAAATGGATGGACAAGCATAAATAGTCAATCAAGTACTAGAAGACATGTTACGAATGTATGTTAGAGACTATCCCCAAAAATGAGAAGATTATTTGCACTTAGTCGAATTTGTGTATAATAATCATTATAAAGCTTCAACTAAACTTAGTTCTTTTGAAATATTGTATAGTAGGAAATGTAATACTCTCATTACATGGAGTAATCTAGTTGAGAGATTGATTTTAGGACTTGACTTGTTAAAAGAACTAGAACTAACAATGAAACATGTACAAAGAAATTTTAAAACTGCTCAAGACAGACAAAAGAGTCATGTAGATATTAAAAGAACTCATAAATAATTCCAAGTAGGTGAGAATGTATTTGTTTAGATAAAACCCCAAAAGAGCCCCTTTAAGTTGGGGAGCCGTGTTAAATTAACACCCAACTATTGTGGACCATTTGAAATATTGGAAAGATTTGGACTAGTGGCATATCAATTAGCTTTGCCACCTAATCTTGAAATACATAATGTATTTCATATTTAAATATTGAAAAACATGTACACAATGCTACCCATGTGATTGACTGGAATGCTATTTAGGTAGAACATGAAAGATATTTTCAGGTGGAATCGGACTGTATTCTCGACAAGAGAGAATTTTTTCTCTGGAATTGTACCATTAGATAGGTAAAAGTGCAATGAAATTACCTCCGTCGAGATGAAGCAACCCAGGAATTAGAGAGTCATATGTGGGAGGAATCTCCAACTCTATTCCAAGAAGACTCAGAATAAACTTAAGCAACATTGAGAATGACGTTGAACTTAAGGGGTGGTGTTTGTAACCCACCTAGAACTAAAAAATAAATATTTTTATTTATTTAGGAAAACATTATGTTAAAATTCTTGTAAATTGTTTATGACCAAGTTGGTCAAGGATTACTATAATTGAATATTTATTTTATTTAAATAATTAAATATAGAGACACCTATCCAATGGAGACTGTTGAAAGAGTGTTCACTGACCCACTAGGAGGAATGAATAGCTGTAGAAGGCTGAATGAAAAGTGTTAGCACTAGTCAATGTTATAAATAACATCGAATTGAGAAAGAGGATCACTACCTTGTACTCCAAGTGAATGAACCTTCTGACTACTACAAACTGAAAATCCAAACACACAAGGAATTTGATGAGGGGATAACTACAGTGAAATTGCTGAGTCAAGTTTGCTATTGAGTGCTAAGTTGCAAAGTTTTCTGTGTGAGCTGTTACACATCATATTCATCCTAGTGGTTCAGTGAACAAGGTCGAGGGTCCTAAGAAAGTGATCTTGGTTGCTTCAGGAGACGGTTGGGAGGAACAGTCTCATTTGGGTGTTTGTCCCCCTTCTGCAAATTTATCCAGGTTCTACATTGTTTTGTTTTATTTATGTTTTCATTCTAAACATGTACCTGGAAGTATATGAATGTTGACGATTCTATGAACTAATGATTTCTTTAAGTTAGGATAATTTAAAAATATCAGGGCTCTGTGTTATTGTTAACAAGCATGCCTTAGTGTTCTACATAGGTTAAATTATAATTGTATTATTTTAAAATTGCTTTATAAATAAAATTAGTAGGTATTATCCTATGAGGTTTTAATTAGTTCTCTCAGTCTATTTTTCTCTTTGTCTTTAAATTCAGTCATTACAGTCCTAAGTAGGATAACTGTGGTTCAGTAAACTAAGAATTTATTTTTCATCTAAGTTCTCACTTAGTACAATCTATCCCATTAACATAACATTTATTCTCTTTTATGTGCTAGTTTTTCTTACTAATCAAAGAGATGTTCAAGATCAAAATATTTCCTAACATAGTCGACAGAAGCTAGTTTTACACATAAGTAAAACTAGGGATTCATACAATTGTATGCAAGACTAAGTTTATCCATGTAAAAGTAAGTTATATATATATATATATATATATATATATATATATATATATATAACTTAGTTTTAATAGTAGTTATATACCTATTATTATTCCATAAAACTTTAGTTTCCAAGCTTATATTTTTGTAGAAACATTAAACATTTAACAACTATATTTTCTAACCATTCTACTTAGGAAAAATCTTATATAAACTAATTAAACATCTTAAGTTACAAATTATAATCAATCGAGGGTTCAAACCCTATAGCCTTGATTAGCCAAAGGCTTATACGCTATAGTTAGGGTTTACAAAAACTAATTAAAATTCAAATATAAAACTAAGTTATATAGGATCAATATATATACAAACAGAGTTACAAATTATAGAGGCGTTATGGCCAAACCAAATACAGGTGTTACTCCAAAATAAATCACTAAATCAAGATTGTCGACATGCCGCAGCCTTTGTTGCAAGAAAACGATCATTATAATATTCTATGAATCCTTTAAAACAAATCAAATAGTAAAATTAGTAACAAAGTTTCGCAATAATGCCTACAGTTTGATTTCTTTTCCATCAACGCATCACGCCTTAAATCCCTTTAAATTTTCATTACTTAAAAACTAATCTTCTCTTTAAAACTTCCAAACGCCTTTAATTTTATCTGTTCATCCGAGTTTGAATCCCATAGCGATGGTTATGTACACAAGTAGAAAATCAATTTTATAAACTATGAAATCGTTAATCCATATATGGTTAACACAAACACATTACTGTGCGAAGGGAGAACATCCCACTAGTTACTAGGCAAGAGCATTTCTCTATATTTTAAAAATAAATGAAAAAGCGGAGAAATGGCCTCTCGACCTTAACATTGCAAGCTAACTATTGCATTATTCATGAATGGACTCATGACCTAAAAAATATTATTAGAAAAAAAAACTACAGACTTATAACCGAAACAACATCCAAGAACCAAATCGAATGTGTATTTACAACATCAAATCCCTTACGGGAGTTTTTATAAAAACAACAACACATTTAAAAATTGAAAGAGACAACGAAAATATACCAAAAAATTGATCGCAACTATTTCTTCCCATTCACTAAAATATGCAAGTTTTTCATTCTAACAAAATAAAGAAGTAACGTTTCTTTTACAATCCCCGTCTACTACATGGTCAAGGGAGACTGATATCACAAATGACTAAATTTTCCATAGGAAGAACCCCAAGGGTTTACCAGTTCACAAAAGAACACACAAAAAAATGAATCCAATTCCAGAGAGTACAGACCTAGCTACAACATGCACCACAAATACTTAACCAACCAAGTCACAGAGGAGGAATGGAAGTTCCAGGTCTTACCAGACCACATGCCATCCACGAAGACCGTTTCCCTCGTCGATGTAAGAACCAACACGATCCTTTTGAATTGTAAACATCGCAAGATTATTTATCTTAAAACAAATAAAGAAAAATATATTCAAGGAAAATAAAACACAAGGATGAATAAAGAATCTTACCTTCGAAGGAAAAGATGAAGAAATAACTGCGCAAGGGTTTATTGCAGAACAATCCACCATTTTTACAGAGCTGCAAACCAACAAGCCAAAAGTTTTACAAACGGTTTTTTGGGGTCATGGAGTCAAGAGCATGAGGCCGAGGCAAAGTCCTAGAAGCCGAGAGCTTGTCTCTCCCTCTCTCCTGTAATAACTCAAAAATTCATAAAAATTTAAAATTTTTCTTGTGACATAAAATGTCAAAAGTCCTTGTTAAGGAACCACTAATGGTTAGCAGAATAATTAATAGTTTTCAACAAAAACGAAGATTACTTTGTTATAATGTTCTGTATAACTCAAAAGTTTATCTCTAAATATTGTATGTTTCAACCTAGCAGTTGCATTTTTACAGATAGTAGAAAAGAAAACTGTCTTTTTTTACTAATGCTAAGTATAGTATTGTTTTGTTTTGTCAAGTAGGGGAAAGATTCATAGGGTGATCAGGGATTACTTAGCTTATAGCTAACACAGTGGGACTGATGGATCTTTATAAGTTGTAACAGGTAAGAATAAGTTCTAGTAAAAATAATATTTATATTCAGGTTAAGAAGATACTTCCCTAGCATGAATATGATGCTAGACTTAGAACGTTTAAATGCAGCTTGTCTCCATAAGAGGTAATGTTGAACTTGTTTATTTCGTTAAAAATTCGTAACGACGTTGAAAAAAAACTACCTATGTATGAGTTAAGAAAATTGCATGTTGAAATACTATCAACTGTCCTCAAATCATTTGGATGTTTATGATTAAAATTCTAATGAATACTTGTATTCCTGTTTATAGTAATTGTAATTTAGAGTTTAAATGGAAAGAAATAAAGTTCACAGCTTAATTCTTAAATCGCTCAACAATGTTTGATGTCTATCACATTTACCCTTGTTCTAGGGTTTAAATTAAATGTTTTCCTCAAAATAAAAACATACCCATAATGAGTTTGGACTGTATATTCAAGGATTAGATGTTTAGAGTTAAAATTGAAACTCTTATATCAATATGAGATCTAATTTTACTTATGTCCCCAACTCAATATTGCATTTGGATTGAGATTTTCTTTCTAGTTGAAATAATGCCTTTTAAAACTTTTATAGTTTTTATCTCGATTGTATTTTATTTGTATTTTACACCTTGACTTCTTGGTGTACCACTAGCTATAAACTATACCTTTTTACAAGTTTGTTTAATTAAACTCTTGAGATAATTTTGTTGATTAACATACTATAGGAGATCTTATTTTTTCTTGGTCGCATTTAACCTTTTGCTTCCGAATACTAATTTGTCACAGTGGTGTAGGAACTAAAAACACAGTCTCACAAAGAATTCATACAAATATGCATAAAATTGGAAAAATGGTGCTGCAATGAAAGTAGCAGCTCTCTATAATCAAATGAAAGAATGATGATACAATACAATGATCATGCAAGATGCATGAATTCAAAGACAATTCGAATTCCTAAGGAGTTCATTCGAATTGAATGAATGGGTGTAGCTTAACTGACTGTAACCCACATTAAACACACTAGTTAACCAACTGATCAAGTGTCGATTGACTCAATTGAGTCCTAACTGAAGTTGGAGTGCAATGAATGACTGAGTCTAACTGAAATTAGCTCAGAAACATGTCACTGCATGCCAACCAACAAGTGGTAGCACATAATTAACTCCAATGAACCCTGATGAGGTTAACTGAATTCAAACTGGTCATCAGAAGTGGTTGTAGGTGCCTATGTTAGCACCAGTTCATAAATAATCATTAAAAATAATTAAATAATAAATGGAGGCACCTTCACCACTTAAATTAACTAATTGTAACCATCCATTATCAATTAGGTGCATTTATGACACTCAGATCACTCACGGAGTGCTCCAATTGGCCTCCCCAAATGAAGGAGAAGGCTTAGTTGGCCTCCTTGATTGAAGGTAGGCATGGATGTGCTCATGCTGTTGTCATGTAGTGCTCCTCTAATGTCAATTAAGTCAATAAAACTTAGGATAGTGGTTTAACAAGGCCAAATTGACCAAATTAAGTGTGCATGGTGGGTAAATGTCTCCAACACCTCCCCTTAAGCTATACTTAGGAGAAGTAGAAAACATAAAGTGCATAAAAATGCTAGGGCCCCAGCAACTAAGGGCATGGTCACTGAGTACAATAAAGTAACTGCTTAATAAACCAAGGAAATAGGGAAAACCTTATGGGAAAAATACCCCCCCTCAAACTAAGCAGTAAATCAAGAATTGGTTCTTCTATGCAGCAGCATCCTGAGACTGTGCATGTGAACCGCTGAATCCAAACTAAATGAATATGTCTGGAGGAATCTTTCTCTTTGTAAGAATAACAATGTGCTCAAATGAATCAGGAACATGGACAGTTGCAGGATGAAAATTGGACCCATCTAGAGCAACTGAAATCAACTGATAAGAGAGAAAAAGTGATTAAGGATTCGAACCATGTGCGGAACACTCAAGAAAATGATATGTTGCATCCTTGAACAGCAAACCATGATTGGTAAAATCAGCCCCAATTCTTAGGAGCAAGTGTCCAAGCGGATGCAACATGTCTTCCTCTTTACTAGTTATGTGACGAGATCAGCATGTGACCAAAGGTAGAGAAGCCTTGGGACTATGAAGAGAAAATTACTTAGCTCCATAATATGATATAGCTTCATAAATATCTAATTATTTACAAAATAAAATATCAACAACCTCATAAGAGGAAACTAACACCAAATCCCTAGCAGTAAATTTGAAGAAGAATTGAGGCACTTGATTTTTCACACCGAAATTGGTGAGAGCAGCTACAAGCATGAATAAAAGCACTTGGATTTTAAAATTTGAACCAAATAAAATTAGATCAGAAAGTAAATTATATCCAAATATGTTCACAACATATCCAAAGCTATGAAATTAAATCAGATCCCCAGCAGCAGTTTCGAAGGAGACTTGCAATACTTGTTTCTTCACACCGTTGATCAGAACAACTACAAGCAATACTGAAGGTTTATGAACCTGGAATTTTGAACCAAGAAATATCATATCAGATCCAAATAATATTATATCATATCCAATAAGTTTCATATCAGATCCAAATAAATGGTCAACCGAGACGGTGGATGCATAACTTTCTTCTTCTTCAAAATTCTGAATTTTGGTGTATGCAATTCTGTAGGAATTTGCTGGAAGATCTAGATCATGGGGAGGAAATTGATCACTCTTGTAATCTAATATTTTTTCCAAAATATCCAAGGTATTACATATTTTTACACCATTAGCAATAGTAGAGGGAGAAAAATCAAATTTCTCTTCACTTTCGGAAGCAATTAGTGGCAATTTTTTCATAGAATTCAAAGGAAAATCACTGGTGAATGTTTGCACGGAAGTGCAGCAGTGTTTTTATTCAATATCAGAGATTCAAATGTATTCTTCTATTTCATCCGTATGAGGAGATGATATATCAGATATCTCACAAACTTCTGGAGCATCAGGAGAAGGAGTCACTGCAAGGAGACTTTCTTCAATTCTAATTAATTGTGTAGAAGATTCTGCTTCTTCTTCATCTTGAACAACTTCATCAGAGAGAGTAGAGGTAAATAATTTTGAGTAAAGAACTCTTGTGGTGCTGGATGTGATCTCCAAAGTGATATTATGATCCTCATTGTGCTTGCCAAAGGTTCTGTCCAATTTTGTCCAGAGATCCTTTGGGTATTCAGCAGAACCAATAAGGTAGCGCAAGCTAGGAGAAAGGGCCAGACATATTTCTCCAAAAGATATATCACCATCATTTAACTAGTCATTCTCATTCTCATAAAAGTCTTTTCCAATTCCAATAAACACCTCATAGACACTTTGTCTCTTCAGAGATGCAATCATCTTCAACTTCCATTCTGAAAATCTTGTGAATGGGGTGAGAAGAGGGACTAATGAGTCCATTCAAAGTTGTACCTATTAAAACCTACAAATCACAACAAAAGGGGCACCGTAAGTTTGAAAATCCTGCACATTTTAGGATTTCATCGCACCCATCATAGTTGATCAAGCAAGCTTGACCAACAATTACTTAACTTGGGGTATTAAGTGGCAAGCCTTGGCTTCTGGTGCAGTGCTGTATTTTTAAGCTTTTGCTCAATTTTTTATGCAAGATCTGTCAAGAACCTTGTTTTTGAGAGATCTGAGCTTCATCCCACCGTGATCACTGATACCATATTAATTTGTCACAGTGATCTAGGAACTGAAAAAATAGTATCACAAAGAATTCAGACAAATATGCATAAAATTGTCAAAATGGTGCCGCAATGGAAGTAGCAGCTTTGTATAATCAAATGAAAGAGTGATGATACAATAAAATTATCATGCAAGATGCATGAATTCCAAGACAATTTGAATTCTCAAGGAGGTGATTTGAATTGAATGAATTGGTGTAGCTTAACTCACTGTATGCCACAGTAAACACACTAGTTAACCAACTGATCAAGTGCCGATTGACTCAATTGAGTCCTAACTGAAGTTAGAGTGCAATGACTAATTGAGTCTAACTGAATGTAGCTTAGACACTTGTCACTGCATGCCAAACAACAAGTGGTAGCGCATCATTAACTCCAATGAATCCTGATGAGGTTAACTGAATTCAAACTAGTCATCATAAGTGGTTGTAGGTGCCTATGTTAGCTGCAGTTCATAAATAATCATTAAAAATAATTAAATAATAAATGGATGCACCTTCACCACTTAACTTAACTGATTGTAACCATCTGTTATCAATTAGGTGCATTTATGACACTCAGATCACTCCTAGAGTGCTCCAGTTGGCCTCCCCAAATGAAGGAGAAGGCTTAGTTGGCCTCCTTGACTGAAGGTAGGCATGGGTGTGCTCATGCTGATGTCATGCAGTGCTCCTCTAATGTCAATTAAGTCAATAAAACTTAGGGTAGTGGTTTAACAAGGCCAAATTGACCAAATTAAGTGTGCATGGTGGGTAAATGTCTCCAACACCCAACTCTAATTAAATCAAATGGCTACCTTTAGATCTCATTTTTATATAGTTTAATATACAATATATATATTTTATCTATATCAAACATAATTAGAAAAATAACTTGATTTATAAAATAAAACCCTAGAAGAATATCCATGTCTTAATCCTATAGTTACTATACTAAGCATGGAAATATTTCAAAGGTAAAATATTATTGGCAATCATAGCAATTGCATTGATTTAATGGTTATAGGATTTAATATGTAATGATTTTAAATGCAGATTCAAAACTGCATACGTTACTATAGAGAAGTTACCCACACTCATGACAAATCTAGAAGGACACGTGGAGGATCAAACCAATGGTTAAGTTGACTTTGGTTTTTTCCCTAATCTTCATTTGCAAGAGAGCGAGGGTTTCTTGTCTGGTGCGGCTGAGCTGTGAGCTCGTGGCCATTGTTACTCCATGTTGACTTCTAGGTGTTGATGTATTTATCTGTATATCTTCTGTATTGTACCTTGATATTTATTCCGGGATGTGTCTGTAATGTATTTGAGTCATGTCATGCCCCGATGTTCCTATCGGGAGGTTCTATAATGTAAACAAGTCATGTCAAGTCATTGTGGGTAACCCTCCTCTTGGTCAAGGGTTAAAGTCCCCTCAGTTGTGGCGCCCAAGGGTTATTAGACTATCCTAGAGAATTAGACCCAAGGTGAGTCATTGTAAATCAAGGAAATAGTCCCCACCATTGTGTTAAGGATAACCCTTCTTGTTGGTCAGAGGAGGAAAAGTCCCCACAATTTGTGGGGCACTAGGGTTATTAGACACTCCTAGAGATGTCGGCTCTAGTAAGTAGTTGTTAAGTGAGGCCGACATGTTGGAGTGGGATTCAAGTGAGTGAAAAAAATAAATAGAGAATGAGCCTCTCTATTTATCACACACACACACTCACTCATTGGGGCGCATGAGTGTGAGAGAAGTTGTTGGGATAAGAGAGAGAGAGACTACTGCTGTTGGGAGATCATATTTATGTTTTTGGGTTTTAATTTTGGTGCTGATTCTATGTCTGAGAAAGTTTCAGGGTTTTCTCCTTTATGGTTTCCCCGAGGAAAGTTCTTTTTTTTTCTTATCTCTTATGTTTATTATTGTGCATGTTATTCTCTCAGTTAAAGATCCTAAGATCATAATGCTAGTTGAATGATAAAAATATAACATGGTATCAGAGCTAACCTAATAAGAAGAAATTGTGTAGCTATAGAAGCTAGGGATTCTTACTTTTTGGGTCTCTCTCCACAACCCATCAGAAAAAGTATGCTAGGCCGACTCTCCATTGAAGGGCACCTTTTTGTTGAAGTGGAATTTGATTTCGAGCATTTTCAGTTTTTGGTGTGAGAAATTAGGGATTCCTATAAAAGAGGAATTTTTGAGTGAGCCCAGCATAGTATTTATCTCGTCATCAAAATCTAAGTTTAGAGACCTGGATCAATATTTTTGGTTGGGTGAAACTCTAGGAAAGTCAAACCCTAGTTTCATCCCGAGCTGGAAAAACCCTAAATACTAAAACTGATATGTTTTGGTACATTCTCTATATATCAGGATTGAAGAAGGATCAGGAGTTGAAACGTTCACAGGACGAAGATAAAATATTGATCTACACTGTGTTCAAACTTCATCCTTAGATTCGCTATATTGTGGGAGATATGATCCCTCTAGGTTAGGGTTCTAGCCTCTTCCAGGATTCATCCCTAAACATGACACCTGGGGAGAATTGCTATATCTTGGGCTACAAAGGTCCAAATGGAATTTCTGAATATGTTCTAGAAATTTCATGGATGTTACTTTCTGTGGTCCACATTTCAGACCCAGAAGATGAAACAGTCACATGCGGAAGTCCATACAACTTCTATGTTTTGAATAGTCATGTAACAGGTCACCTTGGTGAAATGATCATAAGTCCCAATTGGCGAAACCAATTATGATGAAACCTATGGTTTTGGAACAAGGATAGGAGAGGCTACCTCAATGCAATGTTTTAGACATAGAGGAGTAGTAGGTTTGGAGATATTGCATAAGCAGTATTAGGAATTTCTGCAGAAGAAATTGGTAAACTAGGGCTTCCTATTTCGGGAGCTTCCCTCCACTTTTTTTTAGAAAAGGAGTACATTGGACAGCTCAACTTGAAGAGATATATCTTTCTATCCAATCAGATATGAAAGATTCCAAGTTTGGAAATTAGGGTTTTTATGACAAACCCTATGTCATCCAACTCCGGAACTAGGACATACACCTCAAGTCTGTAAGATCTAATATTTTGCTATTTTCATTTGAGGTTCTCATTTCTAATTGATCTATCTAATTAGCTTGATGATAATCTTGTTGAATTTGACAACTTCCAAGACAACTTCCAAGCATGGAAGTATATGATCTCTCTGAAGAAAATGAATTGGACACCTACACAAGTAGAGAGGTTCCAGTTCAAGAGGGAGATGAGCCTAAAAGCCTTACACAAGAAGAACTTGGTCAAGACCAAGAAGATCATTGTTGATTAAATCATGGATCACCTTGTACCACAAGTATCTTCTCTAAAGACACCGAAAGAGATGTTTGATTCATTGACCAAGATATTTGAAGGGAAGAACACAAATTGGAATATGACCTTAAGAAAACAGTTGTAGAATGTGAAGATCCAGAATGCAGAGACCATACAGTCATACTTTACGAGGGTCTCTCAAATCGAAGAACAACTTGTAGTAGTAGAAGAAGAAGTGGAAAATACAAAAGTGGTGATAGCCACCTTGAATGGCCTCCTAGGATCATGGGATTCATTCATGAAAGGAATGTGTGCTAGAAGAAAGTGATTACTTTCAATAGACTCTAGGAAGAAGAAGAAGCTCGACTCATAATAAGAGAATAGAAGATGGGAGAAACTGAAGATCAAGCTCTCACCATCCAAAGAAGATACCTCAAGCGATAAGGAATATGAAGAACTCAACTCTTGAATAAGCTCTTATCCATCTTATCATTTGAATAAGAAATGATGCTATTATGAATGAAGAAGATGATGAAGCTTAAGGCTCAAGAAGGAGTCTACCCACAAAACAAATAAAGATAAGTATTCAATTGTCATTTCATGGTATTGTTTTGTTATGCATTTGTTTATATTAAGTTAATGTATTATGCATGATAGAATGTTTGCATTAATGACAGTATACTACTAATATGCATGTGATGGCTAAGTATCCCATGGTGCTATACAACTCTCCATTGCTGCTTATCTAGAATGAAACCTCTTTGCTAACATATTGGATTAGTGCACAATCTCAATGTTGTCCTGGTAGAGATGGAATGAATCTAGAAAGTTTCCATGAGATATAGATGAATGTTGTATTGGCTAAAGTAGTTGCATGATATTATATTTATGCATAAGAATTTTCTAGTATGAATATTCCTTAAAATTTTATAACTATACAAATGCATTTGACTTGTAGGAAAGATCGCATACATAATCGCCTACAAGTAAAGAAGGATGAGACTTGTTCTAAAGAACAAGTGACGATAGTCCAATATGAAGAATAATATGATGAATCCAATGACATCATTGATGCAAAACCTTCTAGCTATGAAGAAGTAACCAAGAAGAAAGGGAAGACCAGTTCAAGAAGAATGACGTCGAGGATGCAGTATCGATACATGAAGGGAAGTTCGTAGTTCCATCATGTAGTATATGGAAACATCGTGGGATATAAGGCAAGATTTGTAGCACGAGGCTTCTCATGAAAATAAGGCATAGAATATGAAGAGACATTTACATCCACTGCAAGTGAAGTCACATGACATGAAGAATCATGTGTGCAAATGAAATAAATCCTTGTACAAGCTCAGAAGACACCCATGGGATAAACAATACATGAGGAGCTTGATAAATATCTTAACCTTTGCTACAAGGTTGAAGATGAAAGTCTATAGAGGATGACAAGCTCACAGATGGGTGCGAGAAGAACTTTTGAAAAAGTTCAAGATAGATGATCTTGGTATCCAATGATCCTAGATGGACACATAGAATATCAGTAGCAGAGGAAGCTACTTGTCACTCCGGTACATAATGTTTCAGCGCATAGAGTACGAAAGATAGAAGGAAAATGATGCTTTGCTTCAGAGGGAGTGATTGCAGAAGATCCTGAGGTTTGACATGGTATGACAGGATGGACAGATTACTGATGACTCTAGGCTTTACTAAGAGTAAATAGGATTCCAAATTTTTCTTCAAGGTTGAAGGAAGAATACCAGTGATGCTCTTGTTTTGTGCCGATGCACAGTTTTCTAGGCATGGATATGTGGCAGAATGCGGATGGAATATTCCTTGGACAAGGGAAGTATGCAATAGAGATCCTAAATAGGTTTAGGATGATGAACTGCAAGGCCATGAACACACCTATGGCATCAAACATGAAGCTATTGAGTGATGCTTCATCATAGACGGTTGATGCTATGATGTATTGTCAGATGATTGGGTCCTTGATGTACCTGATGAACATGAGACTAGATATTTTGCTTTGCTGTGAACAACTTGAGCTAGTTCCTGACAGATCTGAGACATGTTCACTTGATTGCTGTAAAGCATATTCTGAGGTACCTGAGTGGTACAGTTGATTATGGGATGAAGTATGAGGTGAGTCAGAATATTAACCTAGAGGGTTACGTTGATTCAGATTAGGTAGGAAGTGCCATCGATAGGAAGAGCACTTCACGGTGTTGCTTCAGTATGGGATCAGGTGTGGTCTCTTGGTTTAGCAAGAAGCAGTTTTGTGTGGCATTGAGTACAACTGAAGCAGAGTATGTTGCATCTTGTTCAGCTAGTTGTGAGGCAGTATGGCTGAGGAAGTTACTATTTGATTTATTTGATCTCCAGTTGGATGCTACTTGTATATGTTGTGACAACTAGAGTAGTGTGGAGTTGTCAGAGAACCCGATGTTCCATGACAATTCGAAGCATATCGAGATCAAATATCACTATATCAGGGATATGGTGTAGAGAGGAGCGGTGAAGCTCCAGTATGTTGCGATGGACAAACAGATAGTTGATGTGTTGATGAAGCCATTAGCCAGAGTGAAGTTTGAGTACTTCAGGGAGAAGCTTGGTGTTCTCCATATTGAGGTTCCTTCCAAGGGGAAGGGATGAGTCCGTAAGCCATTCTAACATGGTGAGAGGATTGGTTCTTTCCATGGTCAGATGTAAGGGCTGAGGAATTCTGTCATAGTGAGAAAATCGGTTCCTTCCATGTCAGATATGAGTGCTGAGCCATTCTGATATGACTATAGGATTGGTTCCTACATGATTAGATATAAGGGATATTTCCATTCTCTGAATGGAGGTTCCTCGTCAGTTACCAGGACTACTCGGTCTAGGACTGAGGGCCATTCTGATATTGCTGTGAGATGTTGTCTTACATGATCATATGTGAGTGCATGGAAATTCTGATGTGATTGATGGATGTGTTCCCACTTGATCAGATATAAGGGTTGTTCCCATTATTTGAATGGAGGTACTTAGTCAGTTACCAGGAAATCTCAGTTTGGGACTCAGGGCCATTATGATATGACTGTGAGATGTGTTCTCACATGATCAGATATGAGTGCATGTCCATTCTGATGTGATTGAGGGATGTGTTTTCACTTGATCAGATATAAGGGTTGTTTCCATTCTCTGGGAGAATGGAGGGACCTGGCCAGTTACCTGGAACCCTCAGTCTGGGACTGAGTGCCCTTCTGACATGGTTAGAGGATCAAGTTCCTTCCATGGTTAGATGTAAGTGTTGTGCCTTTTCACAGATGGTAGTAGGTGTGTCCTACCATGCTGGTGATTATAAGTGTTGTGCCTTTCCACAGATGGTAGTAGGTGTGTCCTACCATGTTGGTGGATGTAAGTGCTGATCCTTTCCACAGATGATAGTAGGTGTGTCCTATCATGCTGGTGGATGTGAGTGCTATGCTTTTTTGCAGATGATAGTAGGTGTGTCCTATCATGCTGGTGAATGTAAGTGTTGGGCCTTTCTGACAGGGTTGTGGGATGTGTTGTTGCATGGTCAGATGTGAGTGCTGGGTGTGCCTTTCTGACATGGTGTTGGATGTGTTCCTCTCATGGTCAGATGTAAGTGTTGGGCAGGCCATTCTGACTTAGGGTCAGATATAAGTACTAAAGAAGACCTACATGGAGGATAGGCCTACAACCAACATGAAAAAGGGACGCCTTTAAAGAACTTCCTGTGACAAGAAGAATCATGAGATAGCACCCGTGATTATGATCCAACAGTGATGATCTAGATCGATTGATGATCTAGATCCAGTGAGGATGATTTAGTAGTGATGATCCAGATTAAGTGATGATCCAGATCGAGTGATGATCCAGATCAAGTGATGATGATCCATATCGAGTGATGATCCAGATCTAGTGATGATCTAGATCGAGTGATGATCAATATCTGATGATGAATATGAATTGAAGATGAAGATAACTTGAAGATGAAGATGACTTGAATATGAAAAGGAATCGATGACGATCCAGATGATACAAAGAAGAAGACTTCTACTGATAAATTGTGTCGATAGAATACCTTCCTAGTTAAGAGGGAGTGTTGATGTATTTGTAACTTAAGAATGTATTCATCCGTATATCTTATGTATTGTACCATGATGTTTATTTCAAGATGTTTCTGTAATGTATTTGAGTCATGCCATGCCCTGATGTTCCTATTGGGAGGTTCTATAATGTAAACAAGTCATGTCAAGTCATTTTGGGTAACCCTCCTATTGGTCAAGGGTTAAAGTCCCCTCAGTTTTGGGGCCCTAGGGTTATTAGACTATCCTACAGAAGTTGACCCTAGGTGAGTCATTGTAAGTTGGGGCAATAGTCCCCACCATTGTGTTAAGGATAATTCTCCTTGTTGGTTGGAGGAGGCAAAGTCTCCATAAGTTGTGGGGCACTAGGGTTATTAGAAACTCCTAGAGATGTCAGATCTAGTAAGTAATTTTTAAGTGAGGCCGACATGTTGGAGTGGGATTCAAGTGAACAAAAGCATATAAATAGAGAGTGAGCCTCTCTATTTATCACACACACACACTCACTCATTGGGGTGCATGAGTGAGAGGGAAGTTGTTGGGATCAGAGAGAGAGACTACTGCTGTCGAGAGATCATGTTTATGTTTTCAGGTTTTACTTTTGGTGCTGATTCTATCTCTAAACAAGTTGCAGGGTTTTCTCCTTTATGATTTCCCTGAGGAAAATTATTTGTGTCTCTTGTCTCATGTGTTTATTGATGTGCATATTATTATCTTAGTTAAAGATCCTAAGATCAGAATGCTAGCTGAATGATAAAAATCTAACACTAGGTTTCCCCTTTCCACTATGAGCTAGGCCTCATGAGAAATAAAGACTTGTTTTTCTGTGTTTTACGACTACTATAAAGAAAATGTGTGAGTGCAAAATTGTTTCCTTCATCATTTTGAATAATGAGTTGTTAATTCAAACAGAAAAATAGTGGATAGAGCTTCAATAAGAGTGTTCTTTGTTCTAGCTGGAGTGTTGCTCGTTTCTTTTGGATTCACAGTTTAAGGTTTTATTTGTAACCGAAACATTCAACTCGTCCATGGTATTCCTTCCCCATGTGCCATCGAGCTGCTCCAACTGCTTGCGTTCACAACTTGTCCAATAATAATATTATCAGGTAAACTGTCAGTCAAGTTCTTTAATGCATGAAAGTTATAAATTTCAAAAATATTTAAATGCTGCGGCTAATAATTGTTTTTCTATGTAGGTTCCTCTTATAGATAATGGGGTTAGCTGAAAGCACCACTCTCCCATTCACGACCACACAAACCCTAGTAAGCCTCAGATTGCACTAAGGGTTTTTCTACTGCAATGAGTTATGGTGGTTGGAAGATGAGGATATTTCACTGCTGGTTAAGGACTCAGCTTGGGTTTTACTGCTTGATTACTTCTTGTTATTTTGTTTTTATATTAAAAACCCTAAAGGATATTAAATGCAAGAATGTTGAAGGCTATTGCAGCCATTACCTAGAGTTTACTTGACAGAGTCTTTACGGCATGGACGATGTAATCTTTTTGCTTAAATTTTTAAAAACTCGGCTCTTAGCCGCGACAATGTTACTCAACCTCTACTTGGTTACTTAAGTTTTTAAGGGGGTTTTTAATGAAAAAAAAAGACTGTTCGCTCAGTCGGGACTTGTAACCAGACAAGGGTTATTAGTAGCTATAAATTTTTGGGTTTACTGTTTTCTATTTTTAAAAGAAATGGTAGGATTTGTTTTTGTGCAGGATTTAAGCCTCGACTGAAATTTATAAAAGGCCTACGAGCCATTACACTACTTTCTATTTTGTCTCTTATTTAAATCATTAACAATGTTATTTAATTTTTATGTTTTCCTATAATTTAAATGTTTTACAGTAATTATATTATTGGAAATTTTACATTGTTATTGAGTAAATTTAGTACTCTGTTTTTCCTCAGAAGGGTTATTATTTTGAATACCCTACAGTTCTGTAATAAGATAGAATTTACAGGAATAATTTTGGTTTTGTTTTTCTATTTTTACTTTTTATAAATAATTAATTTCAACAATTAAATTTTATAAAAGTATTAAGAGTATGAAGGTCTATTTGATCGGGATAAAACCTATATTTCTATAACCTTAAGTAAATCTTTGAATTTTACAGTAAAAACATTTGTTTTTAGTGCAGAATGCAAATATAAACTTAGAATAAGTTATTATAAGAATTATGGAGTACTATCTAGGTTCAAACCCTAAGTACTATTTTGTTTACTGTTCATATGTTTATTTATTTAACTTTATCTATTATGTTTGTGTTAACTATTAGTACTAATAATAGCTCTATGATTAGTATGGCTACTAATAATTAATATATATTCTGTTCTTTTCTTGTATTACATAATACAGATACTTCCAGTAGATAGAGAAAATACTGCTAATTTCTAAAATGAATCACATACAAACTATAAAAGTAATCATTTGCATTTTTCATTCCGAGTTGATAAATAAATCATCACATCTACTTAATCAACTAGCTGTACTAGAGTATTTCCTATACAAGGCATGGAAAAATACAATATGATAATTTATATCTATTTGTATCTATTTACTTTTCATTTAGCAATAATACTACTATTTTAAACATAATCTACATATCCCTAATTTTATTAATACACAATGCTCCTTTCTGTATAAACCCTAACAGAACAATAACATGCATATCTTTGAAAAAATAGTAAATATTTACTGAAAACAGTAAATAAATTATAAATAACGCGAACAAATAAAAACCTGTCAAATGATGAGGTGACAACGGCTTAAGGATGCTATTCCTCCCAACCTACTCCTGGAGAAAGCTTAGTCTACACTTCCTCAGGACCCCCAATCTTGTTTCCTAGTCCTCCTGGTAGAGTACTGGGTGAAGGATGTATCCTTAAGACTTTATATCACCTGACTGGTCAAATTACAGTAGTAATTTAATCCTTCTTACAGCAGTAAGAACTTCAACCTAATAGCTGCATAATTTTAGTTCTCAGTAGTTAACCCCTCAAACTCACTTGAGTAAGTCCCCTCCATCGAATTTCTCATGTGCACCTCATTCACACTGAATGATCACAATTCTAGAATGAGCAATGTCAACTATCTTCAATGGTAAGTTTTATATCAATTCCTGGGTCTTCTGGGTCAGTTTTTACTTAATGAGCCACCTACTCCAATTCTGCTTTCTTGGGGAATCATGACCACAAATATAGGGAAGTTGCCACCTGCAATAGTTAGAAGTAGTTTGAGGATGCTGCCACTTGTCAGTATACTCTCCACCCGGTCCCCTCCATCAAGTGACTAGTTAACACTCTTTTAACAGCTTCCCTAAGCTGTTGTCTCATTATTTATTTATTATTAATAAAATATTCTAAAATACATTAATTATTCTTCACCCCACTTGGTCATCAATTACAAACTTAGCATAAAATATAACATAATGTTCGTCAAAAACATTAAATTGTTTTGCAAATTGGGGCATGTGACATACACACCCCCTTAATTTATAACATCGTCCTCGATGTTATTTATTCCTCATCCTCAGAGTTCCCCTGAAATAGAATTGGATATCCATCCCGCATACGACTTTGCAATTCCTAGGTGGCTTCTTCTAGAATAAGGTGCTTCCATTGCACCTGCACCTGACCAATGGTGCGATTCTGAAGTGAGATCTCCCTCCTTTCGAGGATACAATCCGGTTCCACTAGAAAATATCCTCTGGGTTCCACCTACACATCATTCTAATTAATAACATGAGTAGCATCATGCACATATTTTTTTAATACAGAAATGTGAAAAACATTGTGAACTCTTAAATTTTGTGGTAGAGCTAACTGATATGCTACTTGTCCTATCCTAGACAGTATTTCAAAAGGACCACAATATCGGGGTGCTAGCTTAGCACAGCTACCCAACCTCAGAGAACTCTTTTTATGTCTCACCTTAATAAAAACATGTTCACCTACCTGGAACTCCTTTGGAGTTTGTTTAAGGTCTACTTGGTTTTTCTGTTGATCTTGCACAATTTTCAAATTACCTTGTACTTGTTTTAAAATTAGCTCCATATCTTTTAATAATTGAGGTCCTAATACTAACCTGTCCACTGGATTACTCCAAGAGATGGGAGTATTGCATTTCCTTCCATACAAAATTTCAAAAGGACTATATCTAGCTGAAGCTTGATAATGATTATTGTAAGCAAATTCTACCAGGTGTAGATAATATTTCCATTTACTTGGCTTCTGCTTTACATACATTCTAAGTAGATCCTTCAATACTTGATTTACTCTTTCTGTTTTTCCATCGATTTGAGGATGGAAACAGGTACTAAAATTTAATGTAGTATTTAACCATTTAAACAAAGATTTTCAAAAATTATCTGTAAACTTAGGGTCTCGATCTGAAATTAACACCTTCGGTATTCCATGCAACCAAATTTTTTTTTAAAGAAAATATCATCAATATTTGCAACTTTATAAGTAGTTTTTACAGGTATAAAATGGGCTGCTTTACTCAATTGATCAACAACTACCATTATTGAGTCATTTAGGTTATGATTTCTAGGTAGTTCCGTAATAAAATTAAGGGTAATTATCTCCCATTTTCAGCTAGGAATAGGCAATGGTTGAAGTAGCCTAGATGGATGCTGATGTTTAGTTTTTACTTACTGACATTTGAAGGACCTAGTAATGTATTCTACCAATTCATTTTTCATGTTCAGCTAGAATTAATCATTTCTTAGCATGGTTATGGTTTTTTGATAACCTAGATTCCCTGAATAAGGAGTTTTATGAACTTCATTTAAAATTAACAGCTTAATATTAGGTACATTAGGTACGTATAATCTATCTTTATACAATAATAATCCTTTTTCATTCAAGCTGTACCCTGTACTTAGAATTTCTATTAAATTTTCTTTTAGCTTTGCTTGTAATTTCCGATAATTTTCATCTTGTTCTATTCCATCTTCTAGCTGTTCTTCCAAATCTGTATTGTAAGTGTTGATAGCTGTTGCAAAATTCAGCTTTGCATTTCTACTTAATGCATCAGCAACCTTATTCTCCTTTCCTTTAATATGTTGTATTTCAAAACCGTATTAACTAAAAAAAACTAGCCACCTATCTTGCCTAGCATTCAAGTTAGGTTGATCCAACAGATATATCAATCCTTTATTATCTGTCATTAATATAAAATTCCTTCCTATTAAATGATGACGCCACATTTTTTAGGCATGTATGATAGTAACTAATTCTAAGTCATAGGTCGCATAATTTTTCTCATGAACCTTCATCTTCTTATACATATAAGCAATGACGTGTCCTTCCTGAGTTAATACTCCACCTAAACCGTCATTACATGCATCAATACATACTATAAAATCTTTATTAGGGTCAACAATTCTTAGAATTGGTGCGGTGGTTAATAACGTTTTTAACTTTTGAAAACTATCTTCACACTTTTGATTCCAATCAAATTTCTTCCCCTTTTTCTGCAAAGAGGTTATCGGATTTGCAATTCTTGAAAACCCTTCGATGAATCTTCGATAGTAACTAGTAATCCCCATGAATGATCGGACGTCAGTTACGTCTTTTGGGACTGGCCAATATTCGATTGCCTTTATCATTTCGGGGTCAACAGAAAGTCCTTCTTTATTCATGACTTGACCCAAATACTGGATTTTATCTTTAAAGAAGTCAAATTTACTAAATTTTGCGAAAATTTGATGTTCTCGTAACTCTTGTAAGACAATTTTTAAGTGTTCTTTATGTTCCTATTCAAACTTTGAGTAAATTAACATATCGTCAATAAATACAAACAAAAATTTATCCAGATATTTGTGCATTACATTATTGATCAGACACATAAAAACAACTGAAGAATTAGTAAGCCCGAATGGCATAACGAAAAACTCATAATGTCCATATCAAGTCTTAAAAGTTGTTTTAAAGATGTCTTCATCCTTGATTCGGACCTGGTGGTATCCAGATTGTAAATAAATCTTTGAGAACACCGTTGCTCCATGTAGTTGATCAAACAGATCATCTATGCAATACAATGGGTATCTATTCTTGATAGTCATTTTATTTAATTGACGATAATCTATAGATAGTCATAGAGTTCCATCCTTCTTCTTAACAAAACTGACAGGTGCCCCCCAGGGAGACACACTAGGTCTAATGTAATGCTTATCAATAAGTTCTTTTAACTCCGACTTAAGTTCATTTAATTCTAGTATATTCATTCGATAAGGGGATTTTGAGCTGGGCACTGAACCAGGTATTTGATATAGGTATTTGATTGATCTTACCTTACACTTCCACCATGGAAGTTTGATAATCTGCTTGCTGGTTCTGCAATGCTACGTTGATACTGGGCATTGTCCTTGCTTGATCACCAACAGTCATCTCCTCCTGAATTGTGTGTATGTTGCTAATAGTATTCTTTCGATTGGGGAAAACTGATGAATAATGCAGAACATTACATTCCCAACACTTTATGGGTTCCTTTCATTCAAAATTATTTGTATAGTTACTGTGGTTGTTAGCAGATTCTTTATTCCTTTGATTGTTTGGATTGGTCTGTGAATTACCTTTGTTCCCTTGGAAATTTTTACTAGGAAAATTTCTGGTATTACTATTCTTAAAATTTCGATTAGGTACAAAATATTTATTTTTTTGTTCAAAGTTATTATTTATTTTGGCCTTCTAGTTATTCATACTTTCCTTTTTATGATTCTATTCATAAAATAAATTTGTTTTTCTCATTGCTTCTTCTAAAGTTTTTGGATTGTCATACTCAATTTTGTCTTTTATATGATAAGGTAAACATCTGAGAAACCGTTGTACCTTAGGTTTCTCATTCGTAATATATGGCACATGGTTGAGCAGACTTAGAAATTTACTATTTAGTTCTTTCATATTCATTGTTCCCAGTTTCAGCTCGTAAAATTCCTTAGCCCTTTCTTCATAATATTGTTCAGATAAAAATTTCTTCTTGAAATATTTCTTAAATGTACTCCAATTTATATTTTTCTTCCTTATACCTTTGACTCTTTTTAAGTCCTACCACCATGTATCTGCTTTTCTTGTAAGATTATAAATAGCCATCCTGGCCTTTAGTTGATTAGAGTAGTTATAAATTTGGAAGTATTTCTTCGTCTCGGACAAACATGATTCTGTTTCTTCCCCTTTTTCAGTTTCTACATTAAAGGTTGGTGATTTGATCTTCTTGAATTCCCCAGAGATTTTTTCGTAAGGTTTAAACTTTTTCTTTCTATTATGGTGATTATCTTCACTACTGTCACTTGTATAATGGAAGTTTTGTTTATGTGAATCACCATATACTTTAGAAGATGAGCTACTTTCATTTTTAACTTGTTTAGTACTTTTATCTTTATGCTGATTACCCATATCTTCTCACTCAGTTCTTTTATGTTTTTCCTCAGTATGAAATCTTTCCATTAAAATCTTATTTAGCTCCTCCTAATCTCTAGAATTGTCTCATTTTCATTCTTAACCGATTCCATCTCTGTTTTTAGTTCCTTAACTGTTTGTAGTAGTTCAGAATAATTATTAGTTATCTCTTCTTGTATAGGTTTTTTTTGAAAATTATTTCGTTCAATGTAAGGAGATCCATCATTCGGATATTCTTCCAATCTATCCATACCTGTGATTAACTCAGAAAATAAATTTTTCTAGGAATATCATTCAAAGCAAAATAATATCAGTATGTTTGTTTAAATTTACTGTTCCACATATGCAAGTTGAGCCACATTCATGTCTAGTGTCTGAACCTTGTGCTCTAATACCACATGTAATAACTCAAAAATTCGTAAAAATTTAAAACTTTTCATGTGACATAAAATGTCAAAAGTCCTGGTTAAGGAACCACTAATGGTTAGCAGAATAATTAACAATTTGCAAGAGAAACGAAGATTACTTTGTTACAAGGTTCTGTATAACTCAAAAGTTTATCTCTAAATACTGTATTAGTACTGTTTCAACCTAGCAGTTGCATTTTTAGAGAAAGTAGAAAAGAAAACTATCTTTTTTTACTAATGCTAAGTATAGTATTGTTTTCTTTTGTCAAGTAGGAGAAATATTCTTAGGGTAATTGGGGATTACTTAGCTTCTAGCTAACACAATGGGACTGATGTCTCTTTACAGGTTTTAATAGGTAAGCGTAAGTTCCAGTAAAAATAATATTTATATTCAGGTCAAGAAGATACTTCCCTAGCATAAATATGATGCTAGACTTAGAAGTTTTAAATGCAGCTTGTCTCCATACTAGGTAATGTCGACCTTGTTTATGTCGTTAAAACTTTGTAAAGACGTTGAAAACAAAATTACCTATGTATGAGTTAAGAAAATTGCATGATCAAATACTATCAACTGTCCTCAAATCATTTGGATGTTTATGATTAAAATTCTAATGAATACTTTTATTCTTGTTTACAGTAATTGTAATTTAGAGTTTAAATGGAAATAAATAAAGTTCATAGCTTAATGCTTAGATCACTCAACAACATTTGATCTCTATCACATTTACCCTTGTTCTAGGGTTTAAATTAAATGTTTTCCTCAAAATAAAAGCATACCTATAATGACTGTGGACTGTATATTCATGGATTAGATGTTTAGAGTTAAAATTGAAACTCTTATATAAATATGAGATCTCCTTTTACTTACGTCCCCAACTCCATACTGCATTTGGATTGAGATTTTCTTCCTAGCTGAAAGAATGCCTTTTAAAACTTTTATAGTTTTTATCTTGATTGTATATTATTTGTATTTTACATCTTGACTTCCCGGTGTACCACTAGCTATAAACTATACCTGTTTAGAAGTTTGTTTAATTAAACTCTTGTGATAATTTTGTTGATTAACATACTATAGGAGATCTTATTTTTGGTTGGTCCTATTTAACCTTTTGCTTCCCAACTCTAATAAAATCAAATGGCTACCTTTAGAGCTCATTTTTATATAGTTTATTATACAATATATATCTTTTAGCTATATCAAACATAGTTAGCAAAATAAATTGATTTATAAAATAAACCCTAGAAGAATATCTATGTCTTAATCCTATAGTTACTATACTAAGCATGGAAATATTTCAAAGGTAAAATATTATTGGCAATCATAGCAATTGCATTGATTTAATGGTTATAGGATTTGATATGTAATTATTTTAAATGCAGATTCAAAACTACATACATGACTATAGAGAAGTTACCCATGTCGATGACAAATATAGAAGGGCACGTGGAGGATCAAACCAATGGTTAAGTTGACTTTGGTTTTTTCCCTAATCTTCATTTGCAAGAGAGCGAGGGTTTCTTGTATGGTGCGACTGAGCTGTGAGCATGTGGCCGCCGTTACTCCATGTTGACTTCTAGGTTTCCCATTTCCACTATGAGCTAGGCCTCATGAGAAGTAAATACTGATTTTTATGTGTTTTAGAACAGCTGTAAAGAAACTGTGTAAGTGAAAAATTGTTTCCTTCATCGATTTGAAGATTGAGTTGGTAATTCAGATAGAAAAATAGTGGATAGAGTTTGAATAAGAGTGTTCTTCATTCTAACTGGAGTTTTGCTCATTTCCTTTGGATACATGGCTTAAGGTTTTAGTTTTAACCAGCATATTCAACTCATATGGAGTATTCCTTTCCCATGTGCCATCGAGCTGCTCCAACTGCTTGCATTCACAACGTCTCCAATGATAATATTATCAGGTAAAATGTCGGTCAAGTTCTTTAATGCATGAAAGTTATAAATTTCAAAAACATTTAAATGCTGCAGCTAATACTTGTTCTTCTATACAGGTTCCTCTTATGATAAATGGGGTTAGCTGAAAGCACCACTCTCCCATTCACGACCACACAAACCCTGATAAGCCTTGGATTTCACCGATGGTTTTTCTCTTGTAATGAGTTATGGTGGTTGGAAGATGAGGATATTTCACTGTTGGTTAAGGACTCAACTTGGGTTTTACTGTTAGATTACTTCTTGTTATTTTGTTTTTATAGTAAAAACCCTAAAGGGTATTAAGTGAAAGAATGTTGAAGACTATTGCAGCCATTACCTGGAGTTTACTTGACAGAGTCTTTATGGCTTGGATGATGTAATATTTTTGCTTAAATTTTTAAAAACTCGGCTCTTAGCCATGACAATGATACTCAACCTCTACCTGGTTACTTAAGTTTTTAATGGGTTTTTTAATGAAAAGAAAAGGCTGTTCGCTCATTCGGGACTTGTAACTAGACAAGGGTTATTAGTAGCTATACATTTTTGGGTTTATTGTTTTCTATTTTTAAAATTAATTGTAGGATTTGTTTTTGTGCAGGATTTAAGCCTCGACTAAAATTAATAAAAGGCCTATGATCCATTATGCTACTTTCTATTTTGTCTCTTATTTAAATCATTAACAGTGTTATTTAATTTTTATGTTATCCTCTAATTTAAATGTTTTGCAGTAATTATATTATTGGAACTTTTACAGTGTTATTGATTAAATTTAGTACTGTGTTTTTGCTCAAAAGGGTTATTATTTTGAATACCCTATAGTTCTGTAATAAGATAGAATTTACAGGAATAATTTTGATTTTGTTTTTCTATTTTTACTTTTTATAAATAATTAATTACAGATGTTAAATTTTATAGAAGTATTAAGAGTATGAAGGTCTATTTATAGGGATAAAACCTATCTTTTGACAACCTTAAGTAAATATTTGAAGTTTACAGTAAAAACATTTGGTTTTAGTGCAGAATGCAAATATGAACTTAGAATAACTTATTATAAGAACTTATGGATTACTATATAGGTTCAAACCCTAAGTACTATTTTATTTATTGTTCCTATGTTTATTTATTTAACTTTATCTATTGTGTTTATGTTAACTATTAGTACTAATAATAGTTCTATGATTAGTATGACTACTAATAATTAATATATATTATGTTCTTTTCTTGTATTAGATAATACAAATACTTCTAGTAGATAGAGAAAATACTGCTAATTTCTATAATGAATCACATACAAACTATAAAAGTAATCATTTGCATTTTTCATTCCGAGTTGATAAATAAATCATCACATCTACTTAATCAACCAGTTGTACTAGAGTACTGCTTATACAAGGCGTGGAAAAATATAATATGGTAATTTATGTCTATTTACTTTTCATTTAGCAATAATACTACTATTTTAAACATAATCTACAGATCCCTAATTTTATCAATACACAATGCTCTTTTTTTCATAAACCCTAACAAAACAATAACATGCATATCTTTGAAAAACTAGTAGATATTTACTGAAAACAGTAAATAAATTATAAATAACCCGAACAAATAAAAACCTGTCAAATGATGAGGTAACAACACCTTAAGGAGGCTGTTCCTCCCAACCTACTCTTGGAGAAAGCTTAGTGTGCACTTCCTTAGGACCCCTGAGCCTGTTTCTTGGTCCTCCTAGTAGAGTACTGGGTGGAGGATGTATCCTTAAGACCTTCTATCTCCTGACTGGTCAAATTACATTAGTAATTCAATCCTTCTTATAGTAGTAAGAACTTCAGCCTAACAACTGCAAAAGTTCAGTTCTCAGCAGTTAACCCCTCAAATTCACTTCTATAAGTCCCCTCCATCAAATTTTTCATGTGCACTTCATTCACACTGAATGATCAAAATTCTAGAATTAGTAGCCTCAACTGTCTTCAATGGGAAGTTTTATATCAATGCCTAGGTCTTGTGGGTCAATTTTTACTTAATGAGGCACCTTCTCCAATTCCACATTCTTGGGGAATCATGACCACAAATATAGGTAAATTTTCACCTACAACAGTTAGAAGTAGTTTGAGGATGTTGCCACTTGTGAGTATACTCTCCACCCAATCTCCTCCATCAAGTGACTAGTTAACACTTTTTTAACAACTTCCCTAAGCTGTTGTCTCATCATTTATTTATTTATTAATAAAATATTCTGAAATACATTAATTATTCTTGACCCCACTTGCTTATCAATTACAAACTTAGCATAAAATATAACATAATGTTCCTCAATAACATTAAATTGTTTTGAAAATTGGGGCATGTGACATCTCCCTTGCACTTCTTTGCAGAGAAAAATCAATGCAGCAACAAGACCGAGAGAGAAAATGAGGGAACATCAAAACCCCTATGGTTTTCCCTTTAATTGTCATATAATACACATGTGTTTAAAATAACAAAGGATAAATTCTGGTTAAAGTTAAGCTTAGCATACCTTGGTGTTTAGAAACGCGGGCCTAGGAGGAGTTGACCCTGTTGCTTCCTCTCCAATGCTGAACCTGCAAGAAAAAAATTTAATACAATCAGTTCCTAATTGTCATTTTAATAAACCAGAATAAAAAAACTACGAAGTCTTTTTTCTTTACCTAGGCCTGTTGGCAATGAGGTCTAGAGGATGACTCCTCCTAGAACCCTTATCCCTATGCAGCCTGCTATTCACCAAAGATAAGTTCAGTATTGAATTTAAAGAATAAATACTATAAATAATTATTGAAATGATTAAATAGTAAGCTTAACTCACCTATTGAACATACTAGCTGCATTGCAAGAAGCGTTAGAAGGGTCGTTGAGTGCTCTGTCCCTAAGAGAAGGTCTACCATAGAAACATCGAAACATTTAACTCAAGCAACAAACATTAAAATCAGTGAGACCAAAGACAAAAAATGCTTGTAAATGTAGTGAACAAAATCAAGTGCTACCTTGATCAGAGCTCAACCTCCGCCATGCCTTCGACCAACAACTAGAAACCAAATGAGAGAAAAGGATAGAGCAAAGGCTTTTTCAAACCCTTTAGAACTGTGTAAATCTCACCATCCACATGTAGGGTAGGGACCACATCCTAGACTGCCTCGTGGGTCTTCGCAGCTAGGACATGTTTAATCTCAACTGGAGGAAAAATTTAAATATCATGACAGTAATCATTTATAATGAAATCATTGTGGATCCAAACCTTGGATAATGTAATAAAAACAATCATTAACCTATTCCTTGAAATTTTGGGTTAATAAATGTGTTGCACAAACCTTATCATATTCCAAGTCAACCATTGCTTTTAAAACTCTATCATATAAATGTTTACCCTTATGCTAAAAACCTTCGTAAAATTGGTTGGGAAAACAAACCAAGGAATTAATGGTTAAAAAGACTACAGGTCATATCCCCTTATATATATATATATATATACACACACACACACACATATATATATATATATATATATATATACATATATATACATATATATAGATATATATATATACATATAT